>BQNB010127467.1:0-15826 GCA_026074375.1 Tanacetum coccineum
GATGAGTTGCATGATGGATTACCACCTTTGCGTGACATCGAACACCATATTGATTTGGAGCTTTGTTCACAATTGCCTAATAGGCCACATTATAGAAGGAGTCCAGGAGAGCATGAGGAGTTGCGTAGGCAGGTTGAAGAATTAGTTTCTAAGGGTCACGTTCGTGAAAGCATGAGCCCATGTACTGGCCCTGCCCTACTCCAAAAAAGGATGGATCATGGCGTATGTGTGTTGAGAGCCGAGCCATCAACAAGATTACTGTAAGGTACAGGTTTCTTATCCCTCGCCTTGATGATTTGCTTGACCATATTAGTGGTGCTGCTATCTTCACGAAGTTGGATTTGAAGAGTGGGTATTCCTAGATTCGTCTTAGACCTGGCGATGAATGAAAAAACTGCCCTCAAGATGCGTGAAGGGTTGTATGAGTGGTTAGTGATGCCTTTTGGTTTATCAAATGCACCTAGCACATTTATGCGTGTGATGAATCAGTTGTTTAGACCTTTTATTGGGAAGTTTGTGGTTGTTTATTTTGATGACATTCTCATTTATAGTGCTTCTTTCAGTGACCATGTTAGCCATGTGAGGCAGGTCTTGACCTTACTTCGCAAGGATAGTTTTTATGCAGCCACAAAGAAATGGATGTTCATGAGCCTTAAGGTTTTATTTTTGGGGTATGTTGTTTCCGGTGAAGGAATGCAGGTGGACGAGTCTAAGGTAGCAGCTGTTCAGGAATGGCCAACTCCAACTACCATTACTAAAGTTCGAAGTTTTCATGGGCTTGCTTCTTTTTATAAGCGGTTCATCTTGAAGGGAAAGTCATTTGTGTGGACGGAGGAGGCGGAGTCAGCTTTTTAGGTTGTCAAAGAAAAGCTTACTACAACACCAATTCTGGTATTGCCTGACTTTTCTTAAGTTTTTGAACTTCATACGGATGCCTCAAAGGTTGCAATTGGGGGTGTTCTTAGTCAAGGTGGTCGACCTGTTGCCTATTTTAGTGAGAAATTGACGGAGCCGGAGTCTAGGTACACTACTTATGACCTAGAGTATTATGCGATGGTCTAAGCTGTAAAGCATTGGCGCCACTATCTGTTTCACAAGGAGTTTGTTTTGTTCATTTACCATGATTCTTAAAGGTATATTCGCACTCAAGATAAGGTGTCACATAAGAATGGGTGTTGGTTGGCATTTTTTGAGAAGTTTACTATTGTGGTCAAACACAAGACTGGTGTTTCCAATCGAGCTGCTGATGCCTTAAGTAGGAGGAGTAATCTGCTTGTTTTTATGCAAGTTGATGTGCCGAGGCTGGATGTTATTCGTGAGCAGTTAACTTTAGACCCATACTTTTCTATTGTTTTGCAGGGTGTGCAATCTAGGCAAAAACCAGATTTTAATATTCATGATGGTTTTCTTTTCAAAGGGAATCAACTATGTATTCCTGATACCAGTCTTCACTTGAAAATTATTAAGGCATCTTAACAGGAACTTCGGCTCTGATACCAACTGATGTAGTCTAAAAACAAAAGATAACACAAATCGATCATGTTGATTCACACGAATACCAGGATAGATCCTTCCAACAATCGTTGATTCGAACGAATACCGATTATTAGGATAATTTAGCAAAACGGTCCAAATTGGACTTTTTGTATTTCTTGAACCGAATAGCTAGGGTTACAATACAATTATTAAATAGGAAAGCAAAACTGAAATGGGCCTCAAAAGACAAACAGGCCGAAAGTTAAGCTAAAAACAAAAGTTTAAAATTCTCGAAAAATCACGAAAATTGGAAATAACTCCTAAAATATAATGATTCAGGGCTCGAAACTTCCATAACCCAACTATGTTTAGTTACCACGGCGTTCTCCTCGTTCCAAGCTTCGTAAAGGCTGGTCCTGGGCTTGAAACAGATTATCTGAGCCCAAGTTATGCCTTTTTGAATAAAAGGTCTTTCTTCACACGATCTTGGGCCTCCAAAAACAAAATGGCACGTTCTTCAATACTTGCATCATTCCCCCTGGGTAGACAAAATTCTCCCTCAAATTCACAACCAGGTCATCATCAGGTGAATCACCGTGATAAGGCAAGAAGTGCTTCACATTAAAGACATCAGAACATCGAATATGGCTTGGTAACTTCAAACGGTAAGCATTGGAGTTAATTTTCTCAACAATTTCTAGCGGGCCAATCTTCTTAGTTGACATCTTATTATATTCACCAACTGGGAAACGATCCTTAGATAAGACAGTCCACACAAAGTCACCCACTTCAAATCTACATGGCGCCGCTTTTGATCTGCATCTTGCTTGTACTTGGAGTTAGCTCGAACCAAGTTGTCACGAACAGCTTTATGAACTTCATGCAACCCTTCAACAAAATCTTGCACTTTCTTAGGAACAGAACCAGAAATAGGAAGAGACATTAAATCAAGAGGTCCACGTGGTTGAGCAGAATAAACCACCTAAAATGGACCAAACCCGGTGCTTCGATTGACAGCATGATTATCAGAAAACTCAGCTTGACAAAACTTCTGATCCCATGCCTTCATATGATCACCCACCAAATACCTCAACAGATTACCAAGTGACCGGTTAAGAACTTCAGTTTGCCCATCAGATTGAGGGTGATAAGCACTACTAAAATTAAGTTGCGTGTTTACCATCTTCCATAAACTACGCTAAAAGTGACTCAGAAACCGAGTGTCTTGATCAAAAACAATAGAGGAAAGCAAACCATGTAAATGATACACATCCCTAAAGAAAAGTTAGGCCACATTAACTGCATCTGTTGTCTTCATGCAAGGAATAAAGTGCACCATCTTAGAAAAATGATCAACAATAACAAAGATTGAATCATTACCCCTTTGAGTACGAGGTAACACCAATACAAAATCCATGCTAATATCAACCCATGGCTGCAAAGGAACATGTAAAGGCATATAAAGACCTGCATTAGTAGCTGTCCCCTTTGAAACTTGGCATATACAACACCTTTTGACATAACGATCCACTTCTTTCCTCATAATAGGCCAGAAATAAGAAGCCTGCACTAACTGTAAAGTACGATCACGACCAACATGCCCTTCACCATGTAATTCCTTAAGGAGAAATAGGCCTCTTCCTAAAGCTTATGAACAAGAATTTGAGCAGCGTGTTATGGCAAGAATAGAGGAGCGATTAGATCAGTTTGTTGATCAATTGGTTGGTCGAATGAATGACATGATGAATCCAAGAAGACGTAGGGATCGTAACGGTCGGGGAAGTAAAGGTGAAGAGTCAGAAAACCCGTTCTTTGAGGGCGGTGGTTCATCTTCTGATGAAGAACCGGATCGACCAAGGCGAGATCAAAGGGAGGATAATAGGCGTTGGGAGTCTGGAATGAGAGTCAATATTCCTGAGTTTGATGGGAATACTTTGAATCCCGAGGGGTTCATTGATTGGCTTGTTGCGGTTGAAGAGGTGTTTGAATTCAAGGAGGTTCCTAAAAACAAAAGGGTTTCATTGATCGCTACCAAGCTACGTGGTAGGGCATCCGCATGGTGGCAGCAATTGAAACTGACTAGAGAAAGAGTTGGAAAGCCAAGAGTCACCAGTTGGAAGAAGTTATTGAGGGAAAACTTTATTCCTCATAACTACCAACGGTTGATGTACCAGCAGTTACAAAATCTAAAACAGGGGACCAAGTCGGTTGAAGATTACACAACCGAATTTTACCAACTAATTGCAAGGAATGATATTCAAGAGACTGAAGACCAATTTTTCTCTCGTTACATTGGTGGTCTAAGAGTCCAGATCATGGATTATGTTAACATGTTTGATCCGGTGATACTTTCTGATGCATATCAATGTGCATTAGCTTTTGAAAAACAGAACCGACGGGTTGGAAGTTCATCCTCTCCTGTCATAACAGGAGGTAGTTCTGGTTCGGGTAACGTGACTTCTCGATTTGTTCCAAATCAGACAAAAGTGGGTGGTGGTAATACTGGACCAGTTTCTAAGGGGGTTGGAAGTAGTGGTTTGAAATGCTTTAACTGTGGTGAACCGGGTCACCGAAAGTCAGAGTGTAAGAAGACTGGGACAAGACATTTATTTGTTGATGAGGAATGGGAAGACGAAGGTGTGGCGGATGATGAATATGAAGAACCTATAATGTTTGATGACGATCAATATGAAGAAGAGATTGTGAGTGAGGATGTGGGGATGAATTTGATGGTGATGCGATCTTGCTTGACACCAAAGGCTTCTGGCGATGATTGGCTCAAGCACAACATCTTTCAGTCAATTTGTACTATTTTGGGTAAGGTTTGCACCTTTGTGGTTGACCCGGGGAGTTGTGATAATTTTATAGCTGAAAGGCGGTTTAGAAATTAGGGTTGAAAACAGAGAATCGTCCTAAACCTTACAAGTTACAGTAGCTTAAGAAAGGTGGTGAGGTAACTGTTTCCAAGCATGTCCTTGTTGCTTTTTCTGTGGAAACAACATATAAAGATAGTGTTTGGTGTGATGTGGTGCCCATGGATGCTTGTCACTTATTGTTGGGTAGACCTTGGGAGTATGATCGCAACACGACACATAACGGGAGAGCTAATACTTATAGTTTCCTGTTTGATGGTGTGAAGATAACTTTGATGCCGAATAAGCCCAAAGAGTTAGTCAACAAGCCCACTGGTACTTTACTAACACTTTCACAGTTTCAGGACGAATTAGAGATGGGCGGTGATGTTTTTGTGCTAATAGGGAAGGAAGTGGCTAAGGATAGCGAAATTCCCGAGGCTATGATTCCTTTACTTGAGGAATTTTCTGATGTTTTCCCTGATGAGTTGCCTGATGGATTACCACCTTTGCGTGACATCCAACACCATATTGATTTGGAGCCTGGTTCACAATTGCCTAACAGGCCACATTATAGAATGAGCCCAGGAGAGCATGAGGAGTTGCGTAGGCAGGTTGAAGAATTGGTTTCTAAGGGTCACGTTCGTGAAAGCATGAGCCCATGTGTTGTTCCTGCCCTATTGACTCCAAAGAAGGATGGATCATGGCGTATGTGTGTTGACAGCCGAGCCATCAACAAGATTACTGTAAGGTACAGGTTTCCTATCCCTCGCCTTGATGATTTGCTTGACCAGATTAGTGGTGCTACTATCTTCACGAAGTTGGATTTGAAGAGTGGGTATTACCATATTCGTCTTAGACCTGGTGATGAATGGAAAACTGCCTTCAAGACGCGTGAAGGGTTGTATGAGTGGTTAGTGATGCCTTTTGGTTTATCAAACGCACCTAGCACATTTATGCGTGTGATGAATCAGTTGCTTAGACCTTTTATTGGGAAGTTTGTGGTTGTTTATTTTGATGACATTCTCATTTATAGTGCTTCTTTCAGTAAGCATGTTAGCCATGTAAGGCAGGTCTTGACCTTACTTCGCAAGGATATTTTTTATGCAGCCACGAAGAAATATGTGTTCATGACCCCTAAGGTTTGTTTTTTGGGTATGTTGTTTCTGGTGAAGGAATACAGGTGGACGAGTCTAAAGTAGCAGCTGTTCAGGAGTGGCCAACTACAACTACCATTACTAAAGTTTGAAGTTTTCATGGGCTTGCTTCTTTTTATAGGAGGTTCATCCCGAATTTTAGTTCCATTATGGCCCCTTTGACAGATTGCATGAAGGGAAAGTCATTTGTGTGGACGGAGGAGGCGGGGTTAACTTTTCAGGTTGTCAAAGAAAAGCTTACTACAGCACCAATTTTGGTATTGCCTGACTTTTTTAAAGTTTTTGAACTTGATACGGATGCCTCAAAGGTTGCAATTGGGGGTGTTCTCAGTCAAGGTAGTCAGCATGTTGCCTATTTTAGTGAGAAATTGACAGAGTCGAAGTCTAGGTACACTACATATGACCTAGAGTTTTATGCGGTGGTTCAAGCTGTAAAGCATTAGCGCCACTATTTGTTTCACACGGAGTTTGTTTTATTCACTGACCATGATTCTTTAAGGCATATTCGCACTCAAGATAAGGTGTTACATAAGCATGGGCGTTGGTTGGCATTTCTTAAAAAGTTTACTTTTGTGGTCAAACACACGACTGGTGTTTCCAATTGAGCTGTTGATGCCTTAAATAGGAGGAGTAATCTGCTTGTTTCTATGCAAGTTGATGTGCCGGGGATGGATGTTATTCGTGAGCAGTTAACTTTGGACCCATACTTTTCTATTGTTTTGCAGGGTGTGCAATCTGGGTAAAAACCAGATTTAATATTCATGATGGTTTTCTTTTCAAAGGGAATCAACTATGTATTCCTGATACCAGCCTTCGCTTGAAAATTATTAAGGAGTTACATGGTGAGGGACATGTTGGTCGCGATCGCACCTTAAAGTTGGTACAGGCTTCTTATTTCTGGCCCACTATGAGGAAAGAAGTGGATCGTTATGTTAAGAGGTGTCGTATATGCCAAGTTTCAAAGGGGACAGCTACTAATGCAGGTCTCTATATGCCTTTGCCTGTTCCTTTGCAGCCATGGGTTGATATCAGCATGGATTTTGTGTTGGGGTTACCTCGTACTCAAAGGGGTAATGATTCAATCTTTGTTGTTGTTGATCGTTTTTCTAAGATGGTGCACTTTATTCCTTGCAAGAAGACAACAGATGCAGTTAATGTGGCCCAACTTTTCTTTAGGGATGTGTATCGTTTACATGGTTTGCCTTCCTCTATTGTTTCTGATCGAGACACTCGGTTTCTGAGTCACTTTTGGCGTAGTTTGTGGAAGATGGTGAACACGCAACTTAATTTTAGTAGTGCTTATCACCCTCAAACTGATGGGCAAACTGAAGTTGTTAACCGATCACTTGGTAATCTGTTGAGGTGTTTGGTGGGTGATCATGTGAAGGCATGGGATCAGAAGTTATGTCAAGCTGAGTTTGCTCATAATCATGCTGTCAATCGAAGCACCGGGTTTAGTCCATTTCAGGTGGTTTATTCTGCTCAACCACGTGGACCTCTTGATTTAATGTCTCTTCCTGTTTCTGGTTCTGTTCCCAAGAAAGTGCAGGATTTTGTTGAAGGGTTGCGTGAAGTTCATAAAGCTGTTCGTGACAACTTGGTTCGAGCTAACTCCAAGTACAAGCAAGATGCAAATCAAAAGAGGCGACAGGTAGATTTTGAAGTGGGTGACTTTGTGTGGGTTGTTTTAACTAAGGATCATTTCCCAGTTGGTGAATATAAGAAGTTATCAGCTAAGAAGATTGGCCAGCTGGAAATTGTCAAGAAAATTAACTCCAATGCTTATCGTTTGAAGTTACAAAGCTATGTTCGATGTTCTGATGTCTTTAATGTGAAGCACTTGTTGCCTTATCATGGTGATTCATCTGATGATGACCTTGTTGTGAATTTGAGGGTGAATTTTGTCTATCCAGGGGGAATGATGCAGGCCCAAGTATTGAAGAACGAGCCATTTTGTTTCTGAAGGCCTAAAATCGTGTGAAGAAAGGTCATTTATTCAAAAGGGCATAGCTTGGGCTCAGATAATCCGTTTCAGGCCCAGGACCAGCCGTTTCGAAGCTTGGAACGAGGAGAACGCCGTGATAACCAAACATAGTTGGGTTATGAAAGTTTCGAGCCCCTAATCATTATATTTTAAGAGTTATTTATATTTTCGAGTTTTTTCGGGAATTTTGAACTTTTGTTTTTAGCATAACCTTCGGCCCGTTTGTCTTTTGAGGCCCATTTTAGTTTTGCTTTCCTATTGAATAAGTGTATTGTAACCCTAGCTATTCAGTTTAAGAAATACAAAAAGTTCAATTTTGGTCGTTTTGCTAAATTATCCTAATAATCGGTATTCGTTCGAATCAACGATTGTTGAAAGAATCAATCCTGGTATTCGTGTGAATCAACAGGATCGATTTGTATTATCTCTTGTTTTTAGACTACATCACTTTGAGTCCACTTTTCTTCCCCACTAAGAAGAAAAGAAACACCCCTAAACTTATTTGAAACAATCATGTATCAGTTTGCTTAAGTACAATTTATGCTCAGTTTGTGGTTTTGAAAACGGGTCAAAAGTATAAATTTCAGCAAATCAAGTTTTGCAGTTTAGGTTGATATATCCGCCTATTTGTAAAACCAAACAGCCGTTTTGGAGGCTTCATTTAAATAAAACAATTATTTCCTGGAGGTTTCATCAGTAATGTAGTTGTGACATAATGTTAACGGGTTATTACTACAGGAGATGTTGAGCTTTCCAAAGTACGATTCAAATGTAAAAACACTTATATCCAGAATACTTACATTAATAATGAGTCATATTACTAAAGCAAATATAAACCATCTGGTACAAAACCTAATGTATAAATCATGGCACAAAGAATATGAAACCTCAAATTAAATTCAATACACTACGTCTTAATTAATAACCTTAGTATTCCTTTGCATTCCTTTGCCTCTACCATTTCTATTCCTTCTTACAAACCAAGCACACCCTTACCTTGCTTTCTCTGTTAGGTTGGTTAGAAAGCGATTAAAACTTTTGTTAAACTTCAAGTGTATACATATCATGTTAGAAATGGTACCCCAACAACTTCTCCCAAACCTCGTGATCTAGGCAAATGGTGGGTGTGTCATGCAAGTTTGACCAGTCGCATACCAACTTTTCCCTTTTAGCACCCCAAAGCTTTATGTCTCCTTCTTTGGTTTTAGTGAAGAAGTGTCTGGAATAGCTGATTTTCAATCAACTAAATAAAAAATAGTTAAGAAACAGCATTACAGTAAGCTTACTTACATGTATAAGCGTCACCGATGATTGTTGAAACGTAAAAACTTTATCAAACTTAAAATCCGTGTCATATATCTAAAAAGCAACATCAATTATATAACAACTATTAACATCTATTCCAGCTACCAATCGAAATTAAGATAACAGTCCCTGGTTATTCTTTAACTCTGTATCCAAAGACTCCTATTCATATGAAGACTGCAAACACTCCTATTAATTTAGTATGTACATCAAAGTAACGTGAAGAACCATGGTAAGACTTATAAAGACTAATAAGGGGTTCATAGCCAATGTAGGATGAGATGTTGCAATTTACCTTTGTGCTGGTTGGTTTAGCTAGCTAAATTGCTCTAAACTTTCCTTGAGAGGGTAAACATATGGATCCAATCCATCCTTGATTGGCATGCATCCAAACACCACTATTGATTTAGTATTTACTTGAAAGTTGCACTCGTCCTGTATTGTGCTTGCACTCAATTTAATTGGTTAACCAAGAGCTCTAAACAGGCTTCTGTATGTACCTGGATTCTGTCGCCAATAGCTTCTCGATACAACCTTGGAAGATCTATTGATATATTTGGTCATATCAAATCTCTGAAGCCAGAAATCTCATTATCAAATATCAAAGATAGCATCAATGTATACTGTACAGATCTACTAGTTTAATCTATTGTGCTTGATATTTAATGGCCATTGTCACCTTTAATAAAAAACTGTAAAAGTCATCTAATATATATAAACACAGTGAGAGAGTTTTTCTTATCCTTAAAGAAAAATGCTATGATAGATTACAAAATAAGTGGTTCCATCATTTCGGATTTTCACAGAAACAATGATACCAGTAACCATGTAACAAGAGATTAGAGTCACCTTAGTAAAGAGATATCTCCGCATTTTAAGGAATACTACTAACTACTAGCAGGTGCTGATACGAACATGGAATAGACTATGGATCAGTTGGCTCAGGGTTATGCTATCCCAGCATTAATCCATAAGTTAGAATCTAGTATATAAGATTTCAAGTAACATTAGTATTCGTATTTCAGTTGCTCCATCTAAATATAAAGGGAATTAGATGAGAATACCTGCCACAACAAGGACCTATATCAAATAAACGAGGATGTATATTGTGCAGGCCCCGTGAAAACTTAGATTCCATTTCATTATGATCTTTTTGGGATTGGACATTAAAATACTCGATATTTGGAATAAATCTGTTCACTTTAAAAAGTGCACGATGATGTAATCAAACTTCATATACAAAAGATATGATGAAAAAGAACAAAAAACGGTTTTAATAAAGCTAGGCTATGGTTTATAAAGTAACTTCTAACAAGCAAACATTATGATTGAAACATAATCCATAAGAAATAGGATACATAACCATCATATGACTATAATTCTTATTATTAGATTAAACCAATTATTATTAATCAATCATTTCATATCGATAATCATAAGTGTTCTCTTACCAGTAGACCTTGTCAATTTGGCGTAGCCCGCTAAAGTAAATTTATCAAAACCCAAATATGAAGGGATTATACATACCTACAGAGAAACGCACAAAGTACAACAACACAAAACTTCAATTTAGAGTGCCTATCTCACAGCTAAACTAATCTCACAATCACATTCCGGTTCTCTTACAGATACCCATCTATGCATATATAACGAGGATCATCCATCAATTCTTTTGGCACAACCTTACGTATTACCTCAAACAAAGTGTTTTTCAATGACCCAGCTGCAACTCGATTAAGTAACAGCGATAAAGTCGAAGCATCAAGTGAGTAACATCTTCCACCCATCTCATGCAAAAGCATCTCTACATCATCATAGTGGTTGTTCTTTAGATATCCTTGCAATAGAAGATTATAAGTAACACTATTTGGAGGGCAACCACTCTTTTCCATTTTAAGAAACAACTCTTTTGCATCACCCACTAGACCTTCTCTACACAGCCCACTAATCATCACATTATATGTTCGAGCATTAGGATGCAAACCTTTATTAGTTAGATCCCGGAAAAGATCTCTTGAAGTTTCAAGCTTCCCGCATTTGCTTGCACCATCAATAAGAATATTGTACACAACAACATCGGAATTTAGCTTACATTCACCCATTAATTGAAACAAAGAGAGCGCTTCTTCTAATTGATGGTTGTTGCAAAGACCCTCTAAAATAATTCCATAAGTCAATTGACTTGGCATTTGACCTTTTGCATGCATCTCATCAAAGAGCTTGCGTGCATCTCCACAACGCCCAACCCTAAACAATCCTTGTATCATGGTGCTGTAAGTGACTATATCGGGTTTCAAACCTTTTTCATTCATTTCTTGAAATAGAAGCATGGCCTCATCGATCTTCAAAGTCTTAAAATACCCATTCAGCAAACTATTATATGAAACAACATTAGGGACAAGACCTCTAAACACCATTGAATCAAAAATTGCCTTTGCTTTGCTCATTTCACCACGCAAACAGTAGCCATCTGTAAGTGAATTGTATGTCACTATGTCTGGAACCATAGTCACAGGGATCGTCAAACCCTTGGCGATTTTCGATCTGGATCGCGCGTTCCCAATCGCGGTTCGGTAGCGATCTGGATCGCCGTGGACCGCGAACCGAATCGTTCCCATCGTCGTTCCCATTATCGTTCCCAATCACACCGAATCGGCGATCCAAAAATTATCAAATCGACGATCCAACAATTAGCAAATCGGTGATTTATGGCCTCGAAAACGCGTTTGATGGCTATGTAATACAATTGTGTGTAGATAGGCGGTTATGAAAGGTTTATTTATTAAAATTATATGCAACTAAAACAAAATTAAGATATGAGTACGCCGTACCACAGTAATTGTGTGTACACGACACGAACCGGAATCTTATGGATCACCCGAACCGAATCGCCCCGAAATAGAGCCTACCCCCCGTCGTACCAAATTTTAAGAAATAGCGAACCGCGATCCCGTACCGCGATCCCGTACCGGAGCGATCCCCGTTCCATGTGACTATGTCTGGAACAATACCTCTATCAAGCATGATGTTGATAACATCCTCCGCTTCTTCTACTCTACCATCTTTACAAAATGCATCAACTAATATATTAAAGGTATGCACATTTGGAGAGATCCCGACATCCAACATTTCTTGAAGCATCTTAGAGGCTACCTCCCATCGACCTAAGTTACAAAGGCCATCAATTAAACAATTGTCAGTGATGACCATCCGAAAGAGATTGCCCGTTTGGAAAAAACCATTTCTTATGAAGAAAATGAAACATCATCAAACATTTTTGTCCCTTGCAAAGACTATCAATGACAGTGTTAAATGGTCACAACATTAGGTTTTAAACCCTTATCCCCCTCCATAATCCAAAGCAAATGAATGGCAATAAGTTTTATTCCCGATCTTGCCAAACCCTTTTAATCATTGTGCTATACATAACTACATTAGGTTCACAAAGTTTATCTTTAATCAATTTCTTGAAGAATATCTCGGCCTCAAGAATCTTATGTTCAAGGACAAGTCCATTCAAGAGGGTATTAAAAGTGACGACATCAGGTATAATACCACGCTTGAAGTTCCAGCCAAAAACAGCAAAAGCTTCATTGGTGCGATACAAATGGCAACAACATTTGATAACAATGTTCATGGTGTAGTCATTAACAGGAACACGAAGAGCACACATTTGTTTAAACATGTCAAGTGAATGAGAAAAATGTTTCATTTTGGTAACAGATTGCAAAAGTTGAGTAAACTCAACAACAGAAGGCAGAGGTCGTCTTTGTGACATTTTATCAAACAGGTTCAGAGCATCATCCAAATTGGCAACTTTCTGAAACTTAGATTGAGTATGACCATCAACATTTGAAGAAGAAGAATTGGAGTGAATTTGGGAAGATAAAAATGTGACATCAGGACAGAATCTTAAACCTAATTGGGAATATGAAAGAGGGGTTTCAAGGAGATATTTGGTGGTTAATAAATTACCTTTGAATTTGAGTAAAGAATTATAAGCATTCCTGCAAATAAAAATTAGAATGGGTTCACCCAACATTCAACATCAAGCAGCAATCGGCTTGAGGAAAAGCATGTATTGGTTATTTCACACATATTTTCTTATTTTTTTAGAGGCACCTTTGTAGGCACAATTGGTTGGTGGGTTTGGATAGGATTTAGTATATTGATGTGTAAAAATTGGTTCCTTTTGAATTTATAATGGATTGGGCTTTTGAATCTGAAGAGGGCCCAACAAAAATAAAAGAAGAGGTATATGTTAGGTTTCTTTCCTCGCACACATACATTACCTATCACACTCTTTCTTTTCTCACACGTTATATACCTTTTTTTATTTTTAAATAATATTTTTAAAATCAATTTTCTTATTAAATTTAAAACAAATATAATTTATCTTTCTTAAACCTACATCAAATCTAAATCCTAAACCAAATTCAAATCATATTCTAAACCTACTTATAAACCAAACGGACCCTTAGAAACAATTACATGTTTGTCACGTGTTTACTCAAAATCACACTCGTCACTTATGTGATTTTGATTATGATATTTAACTTCTAAACTTTTTAAATTGATAATGTTTTTATTTTGGAAAATATGGACTATTCGTGTAATAGAAAAACTACAGATTATTACAAAAATGATCTGACGCAACTAGTATTAAAATTTAGTATCACTGATGTAATTAAAATCGAATAAGAACGAAGTGTTGTGATTTTTGTTAAACCGGAAAGACAACATGTAAATTTTTCTTTATTTTATTTGGTAAAGAGGAAACGGAAAAAATAATTGGCATATCTTTTTGCCTCATTAGCGCGTTATTTGCAATTTAGTAAATAACTAGGATTGCTCACGTGTAAGAGCGTGACACGAAGTATAACTTATGCAAAATGTATCACACGGTACCAGGGCAGGGTGGGTGCCACCCCAAAACGCCCACTTAAATGGCATGAGAACCAACGTGCATAGCGTTAGGCCGTCTCTCATTGGGGGTAATACGGCTCAACCGTGGTGGTTAAAAAAAAACTCTTTAGTCCGAACTAGTAATAACGGCATGAAAAAAAGATGGACATCGGGACCAAAATTATACTCTTTTTTTTGCAAAATAATACCTCACTTTTATCCAAACTTTCTTTCCTTTAAAATCAATAAATATGACCTTAATTTTCTATTTTCTATACACACTTCTACATTCACGTTTTAACAATACTTTTCTTTTATTAAATTCAAAAAAACGCTATAGATCCCCACAACCATGATTCCGATCCCAACTATGATATTACGATCCTTACTTTCAAGACGATGCAAAAATATGTTACCGATATTTCAAGCTTATCAACAATTTCAAGCTTTGGATAATTAAGAAGCCGAGAGTTCAGGTCCTCATACTAGGACATGCATACCATATGAACGAGAAGTTGCAAAAGAACAACTTTTGAAAGATTGTTTTGGCGACCATAACGATCCACCTAAATACCAGAATAGGAATTTTAGGCAAAGGTATCGTATGATATCCAACGTACTTGTGTCGAACGATGCGATATACATCATAAGAAAAACAAGGAACTTTGGGAAACGGGCACCGTGCATAATAGATCTTCGACATATATCCGTGGAGAAATTAACTGTAACCTAAAACACTAAATTGATTATGTTATCCAATGTATTTGTTATTTTTAATTTTATCTGTTTTATTTTAATATATTTTTTATACGAGCATTCTTTTAATGATATTTTTTATTTTAAAAATGAAAGTATAGTTCTTTATTTAATGTGTTATTTTATATGAATAAAATGTAAACAAAAGTGAGGTATAGAGGTGTCCCCGTAACACTGAAAGGGCTGGTATGAAACCTTTTCGCGTTCCCTAGGCCAAACACGCATTTTAAACAACGCCACTACACGTGGACTCTACTAGTTTTTAAACAAATTTTATAAGCACTGTACTAAAATGTCCCCGCCGCCCCTGCAATAGGTGCCCAAGGCGAGCTAACGGGTTTTCTGTCTTACTTTCAGATACTTAGGTGGATTATTCGTCTAGAAGCGTGAGAACTCTCCTATTTCTTCTAGAACGGTAAATTACTTAAACATATTTGTTTATGTATATAATTACGCACACCGATTAGGCATCCCAATCAATGATTTTTGTAAAAATACATTAAATCCAATATAAAATGCCATGTTGTGGATACTAACTTTAATGAAATAGTGAACCTGAACCACTCACGTGAATAATGTTTACTCGAGAATGTGGTTACGGACATGAATCGGTCACACTAATCGGGCTAGATCATGTAATTTATTTATTTTTTTCTCTTTTGATGAACATCGTGGCTAGTTGGCTATAAGACCACAAGTACTATAGTTAAAGGTTAGTGATAGTCAATAATGGAATAGTACAGTTGTAAGTTGTTGTCTAGCTGATCATTGAACCAACAAACTGTCGAACCAAGTTTATGCATGATTGCTAACATAAAGAAGACAATCATCAACGTATACCAACGAGGGACAGAAAAAATAACTAGGACCGAGAATTAGCAAGCATTACAAACGGTTCTTTTAACTTTGCGATTTAAGCTCAAACTAACGATTACACAGCCTTGCATCGGTATTGTTTAGTATGCATGTGTGTCGTGTGTGAACTGAGTGTTTGTTGTGTGGCGTGGGTATATTGGTTACTGCTTCAGTCGAGCATACGCATATTGCAACCTTCGATGTTTGAAATGTCTTAGAAGGTATCATTTGGTTGTTCAACAACCAGGGGCAGACCATATATGTACAGATATATGTTCTGAAATATGTTCAATAGTTTTTAATAGAGCAACAAACAATAATGTTGCATATCGTGGTCAAAAAATTGGATTTGCCACATCTAACTTCAAAATGAACACGAGTAATATAGCAACGACGTACATAAATACATTGATATAGTGACATGCATACCTTGAAGACCATGATTTAAACAGCAATAATGGGGAACAACTCAATAGATAGAAAGGAGAAACAAAAGACTCCAAATTGTTCTAGGTTTATAACCAATAAAAAGAAGC
>BQNB010127468.1:0-19437 GCA_026074375.1 Tanacetum coccineum
TGTGAACACCAGAAAACGTGTGGATGTGCAAAGTGTGTGTGTAAACAATGTAGACGTCTAGTTGGTTGGTGTAGCCTCAAGATCAATGTTTTATTGATCCTGTTATAGATTAGTTGTAACCGTTCTATACTGATCATATAGAATTGGGGCTTGGTGGAAACGTATGATAATAAAACCTTGTTCAATAACATTGATGTTCTTATTTATATTCCGCTGCTTATTGTTATCATTGTTATTGTTAATCCTAGATATAAGTTCTAAACAAACTGAGCTTAATCGATCCTAACAAGTATGTTGGTATTTACTATGCTTTGCTACTTAGATCTAACGTTATTTGGTAGGCTAATTGGTACTAGCTTTGGCAACGTAGATTTTATCATCCTAGAACTTATTTGCATGCTATTTGGGATATTATGCTTATTGATATTAATATATATAAAATTATCATGCATGGTTAGATATTCTCTCCACTATGCTTATATTTGATTCTCCACTAGGATTTAGATTAGCTAGTTTTATATATTTGGAAGTTTGGATGTTTAGAGGAAATAGAGTTGGCTGCAAAGGGGCACTTCTAGACCACTATTTTTCTGCACGGGTTTGATAAATCTGGAAAAACTATGAAAATTTCGTCACTTTCAGAAAAAGGCTCCCTTAAATAGCAGGCGGCCCCCAAATATATATGGGACCGCCCTTATTTACGGGACCGCCAACAGAAGTCACGAGCATATTACCATTTTCTCCTAATTTTATGTGTAGTTGATCAATCCTCTCTTAGACCGAGCAATCTTTCTGTATTTTGCTAAACATACTTTGGAATCATTATTTTCTATAACCTGGATTTTCCAAACTAATCCAACACTCCTTGATTAAATAATGATCACCCTCCTTATTCTCTTCATCATCTTCATCACATTTCTCTTCTTCTTCTTCTTTTATGGCTTCCACTCAAGCTTCATCATCCAATTCCCCTAAAAAAATCAAACTCACTCTTATTCCACCAAGAAAGCTATTTGTGGATTTAACCTAAGAAGATGATGAAACTCATACCCCCTCTCCTATTGAAAAATCCTCATCTCCATCTCCACCAAATGCACCATCAAAAACTCCATCAACCAAAGACACATCTTCCACTTTTGGAACCACCTCGTCCTCCTTTGAATCAAAACCATGCTTTTCACCTTTCTCTTCAAGAACCACCTTCTCCTCAACCCACTAATCCTTTTCTTGATGATCCATTAGTTGCTCTTCCAAGACCTTCAAATCCTCTTCTACTTTAAAGCAATCCTTCTTTGGAAATTACTCTTTCTCTTTCACCTATCACTCCTCTTGATAACATGTTTGAAACTTCATCACCACCTTCACCACCACCACCACCTCAACCACCTCTCATGGGCTATCCCATCTACTTCAATGCTCTTGACAATAA
Source organism: Tanacetum coccineum (assembly GCA_026074375.1). Lineage (NCBI taxonomy): Eukaryota > Viridiplantae > Streptophyta > Magnoliopsida > Asterales > Asteraceae > Tanacetum > Tanacetum coccineum. The sequence continues at coordinate 1,430 of BQNB010127468.1, forward strand.
TGGAGCACATTGTCTATGTTGCTTCCACAATCGCAATCTCATCCTTTCTCTTCGAGATAAAATGCATTTCATGTTTTCTCACATTGAATATCTTCTCACTTCCGCCATCGCCTCACCTTCCTTGATGTTTCTAAATAAATTTTCACCTAACCTTTTGTTTAGGCCATCCTTTATGAATCAAGAATCACCTAGGCCTTATGTAGTCTCTAGAATATTAATGTAGTTATGTTTATCACTTTAATTCTAATCTTGTAACATTCATGCTTTCAAGTATGAATTTTCTTTTTATGAATGAATGGCTTTATTAGTATGATGGTTGATTTGAGTGCTTATTAATGTTGGCTATTTCTATTATTTTTGGCCATCTTTGTATATATTTGGCGTGTTATTGCTACAAGTTAGACAACTATATATTGCACTCGTCTTTCCAGCTTGTTTTTGTAGCAAGTTACCATAGCTCGATCCTTTGGTGCCCCAAATAAGAGGGAGTATACATCAAGGGGGAGCTTTTGCATCATCGACTTCTTTCTCTTCTCTACTCGACGATCAATATTTTTGATTTGACAAAAAGGGGGAGAAATGGATTAAAACTCACTAAAAACTTGTAAATTATGTTTTTATGTGAAATGAGTTTATATTTTGTCATCATCAAAAAGGGGGAGACTGTTAATACAAATAATGTCTAAAAACATTATTTATATTTTTCGACCCCTCTACGTTTTAAAGATGACAAATTATAAAAACAATCTACGATAAAAATAAACTTATACACGTTATTAGTCGTAAACTTTCATTTCGACGTAAATAACTTAAGTTATGTATAAACAAATCATTAAACATGATTAGCGATCAAAGTAAATCTTTTTGTCTTAAACATTACATTTTTATTAATATAATATAACATTTTTATAAAGGTAAAATATACAAAATGTTTTCATTAATTAAAGAAATGTTTTAATTAATATTTAAATTCAAATCTGGATTTCCCCACAAAACAGAAAACTTTGGACCAAAAAATAACTTCCCCACAAAAAGATAAAAAAAGGAGCATCTACCTAGGCGCAGCCCTTTGATATGTAGAACGGCCCCCAGATATATCTAGGACCGCCGGGACCGCCCCCAGTGGACGTTGCTCCTTCTTGCCTATAAATACTACACTATTTCCTGGTAGATCTCAGACCTCTTTGCACATAATTTTTAGATTTCTCTCTCTCTCTCTAAAACCTCCTACCTCTTTCTAAAATCTTTGATCACTATCTTGCTTGATATTGTTTTAAGTGATCCAATCTCTTTTTCCTCCTTCTTCTATCAAGTGCAGAGAAGAACATTCGTATTCGCTAAGAAATGAAGTGTTATAGATTAGCGATCTTCTTCTATCTTCTTTTAAGATTAAACCTCTCTATTCTCATTTTTGTGTTATTGTGTAGATCCGGATAGTGTATAAATCCGGAAGTGTTGATTGTATGTCAGTTAGTATTTTAGGCCTTAAAATACATTAGTGAAGGTGTAGATTGGTTTTAGCTAAGATTAGGACTCGACATTTAGCTTAGTGTCTAAAGGGAGCTTTTTGACATAGTGAAATCTCGAGTCGGATATTTAGGGAGTGGAGTAGGGCGAAGAAGAGCTTCGTAGCCGAATCACTATAATTCTCGGTGTTGTGGTTTGATTGTTCTATCTCTCATCTCTTTATTTTTATTCTATATCTCGTTGTTTATATTTATATAGTGATATGGTATTGTTCATAGTTAGAATATTAATTGGTTTGGTTAATATTGTGATCAAATGTTTTTATAAATAATGTTATTTAACTTCAATTAACCGGGGTAAAACTATTCAACCCTCCTTTCTAGTCTTCCACAATTGTTTTCATCGGCGATAATGATTGTAGTGATGTTTTTTATATTGAAGTATAGAACCGAACAACAAGCCATTAAAGGCTCGCCCTAAACCTAATATATAATGTCATAACAGTTTACTTGATGAGCTCTTTTTGTAGGTTTTAGGTGATTTTTTTTAAAAATGTTATATAGTATATGTTTAATAATAGTTAAATTAAAAAAGACATAAAGAGCAGATATTAATTAGGCTCAGCAGAGTGTGAGTCATACTTTTTGAATCAAAAAGTGGGCCAAATAGAATTTAAAAAATTACCAAGTGTTCAATTATGAAAGTTTTTTTTATATTCTTTTGACCTTGATCTAGCAACGGGGTATGTATGGTTATTAGTAAGATTTGTTTTTTTATTTTTGATTTTGCTCCTACAACTTGGCTTGTTGCGCGGGATTTTTGTATTTGCAAAATTAATACTTCAAGATCACATGGCCTGAATAGAAACAGTTTCGTGAGTTGTAGTTTAAATCTTTGAAAATTTAAAATTCTATGATTGCCCATGAAGGTGATAAATATGAAGAGTTACATTGTCCAAGCACATAAGATATAAAGCCAAAAGCAGTCAGCAATATGTCATATAAGTGCAACTAATATTAACTTTCATCAATAATAACATGCAGTTCTTTTGTTTCAATATCAATCAGATTTTACAACTAAATTAGATTATGAAAGTTTGGAAAGGTCGAGTATGTTATTTTGTGTTCACTGTTTAACTGAATGTGTATATCGTATATTGTTACTGATACTAGGAGGAGCTATTACCTTTTTTGCATTCTTCAGTTCACGTAAAAAACATGTCAACTATTAGAACAAATAAACCTACTTCTGCATTCTCATTAAATATACATGTTAGATTATCACAGGTACGTACGCTTACTCGACTCAGCAAATAAAATTGTAAGAATGTTGAGAACGATCATAAATTTAGTTAAACTACAAAATGGTATAATAGTTCGGGGGTGTTTGAATGTGCATTTTACACGAGTGGTTATTGAGAACAACTCTGGAGAATGTCATATAAATATACCCATAGATATAAGGTTTAGCTATAGTTTCGAAGAGTTACAGAGTGTTTGCGGTATGGATTAACGGATAGATGGTTGCTTCTTGTAAGTGAATCCCTGCTATGTTTTCATTTCCATTATCTAAGGTGTTACTTATATTTTATAATGTGAAACATCTGATCTTTAGGAAAGAAAGGAGAGATATAATTGGGGAATTATGATATTTCTTAGCTTTCAGGTATCTAACATGATCTTCAACAAAGTTAATTTTTGTTTTTTAAAAGAATTTATAGGAAAGTCATTATAGGAAGTTGAGGTATTCAGTTGTACCTTTGAATGATCGTTTAAGGCTATTATGTGTTTTGAAGTCTTTATATGACTAAATAGGGTAGGTGGTATATGCGGAGCAGAATTATTATCATTGCCATTGATTCATGTTGTTCCCTTCTCAATGTAGATACTTAGGAAGTATAACCCTATGGTCGAAACACTAAAATTGGTGAAACTGACTTTAGATGGTTAAGAGTTTCTATTGATGCTTTAGTTTGTAAAAATTAGGAACAAAGAAATGTAAAATGGCTATAAAGTGATCGAATTTATTCGAACTTAAAACACTTATAAAGGTAAGTGCTTAATTAGTTATTTCAAAACAAAATCAGTAAGTTAAAAAGTTTAATATTTCATGAAGCTGATGATGAAAATGTTTTTCTTATGAATATCATAATAGATACACAATGACCTTATAATCGTATGACTGATGTCGATGGTAAGTAGATATGGACGTTGCTACTTAGATGAAAATGTGGACGTTGTTGAGTTTTGTCCTCATAATTTGTTAAATTATGACTTGGATGCTTTAACTTACACGCTGCAAGAGGGTGATCAACCGAGTACGGTTGTCCCGTTATGTATCAATGATGATTATGCATTTGTTTTCTTTGTAATAACCAATATATTGAGTGTATATTTTGATATGAAAGTCTTAACAGATTAGTATATCTTTTTGTAGTACCATGTGTTCCTAGAACAAAAGCAAACTTTATTCCTGGGCCATGGAGAAGGGATATATCCTGCATGTATATAGCAGCTCATTATATGTGTCTTTTCTATGTACTTAGGTTTTTCTATTACCAAATTTCATACACCAACGATATTATTTATATAGAGTATAAACAAAAGTTTTTGATGAACTATTCCATTTGTGTAAAGTATAAACAAAAATTTAATTATCTCATTTGGTTTCTTTTATTGTATTTATGATTTCTTTCAACTATTGTATACATTTGTAGCGAAGCACGGGTATCAAATATGTAGAAACTAGAAGGGGGGGGGGGGTTGAATAGTTTACAGGTTCATTTTACTTTTTAAAAGTTTGCTTTCAAAATACTTAGATTCGAGTAATATGTTTAACCAATAAAAAATATGAATCAACAAAGTAAATATCTAGACTAATAGTAAATAATAATTACAACAATATAAAGAGATGAGAGAAGGAACAATCAAACAAAGACACCAAGATTTATAGTGGTTCGGCTACGAAGCTCTTCTTCGCCCTACTTCACTCCCCGAGTATCCTACTCGAGATTTCACTATGTCAACAAGCTCCCTTCAGGCGGAGAAAACCGTTTACACATCGCTTACGTTATTTTCCGACACTAAGCTAAATGTCGAGTCCTAATCTTAGCTAGAACCAATCTACTACTTCATAATCACTATACAATCACTAGATCTACACTATCGGATTTACACACTATCCGAATCACACAAATACATAAGATAATTACAATCGAGATTTGGTACTTAGAAGAAAAGAGGAGGGATCACTAAATAACAATTTGTTTCTTGACGAATACGAATGTTCTTTTCTTGCACTTGAATGAGAAAGAAGAGATAAGAAGAAGAGATTAGATCACTTGAAACAAAATCTAAGAATATTAGTGATCAAGAGATTTAGAGAGAGAAAGAAGATTTTAGAGAGAGAAAGTTATCTGAAAATTTCGTGCAAAGAGGTCTTATTTTCTATAGGGAATGGAGCATTATTTATAAGCAGGAAAATCTAACGGTCACTGGCGGCGGTCCCGATGGTCCCAGATATATTTGGGGGCCGTCAAGCCTATAAGGGGGCCGCCCAGTAGACTACATTCCTGTTTTTATCTTTTTATGGGGAAGGTTGTATCTGGTATAGAACCTTCTATTTTGGGGGGAAATTTTGAATTTTAAATTTTAAGTTTTTAATAAAACTTTTCTGTTAATTAGAAAATATTTTGTATAATTAATTTTGTGAAATTCTTTTGTAAAAATATAATGGATAAGAGAAAAATATTTTCTTGATCACTAATCATGCTTAATGATTTGTTTGTTCATACCTTAAGTGATTACTAATCTTAGAAATGGAATTCTACGATTAATAATTTGTAAATGTTTAATTTTATCATAAACATCTTTATATTTTGTTATTATCAAAATATTGAGAGGTTGAAAAATATAAATAACGTTTTTAGACATTATTTGTATTAACAATCTCCCCCTTTTTTATGATGACAAAATATAAAGTCATTTTGTATAAAATTAATAGTTACACATTATTAATGAGTTTTGTTCCATTTCTCCCCCTTTTTGTCGAATCCAAAAAAGGATAATCGTCGAGTAGTTGTAGGAAGAAAGAAATTGACGATATCAAGACTCCCCCTTGATGTATGCCCCCCTTGTTCGGGGCACCAATGGATCAATCTTACGAGAATTGTTTGCTACAAAACAAAGTTAGAGGTACAAGTGCAAGACAAATATCTTTTAAACATAACATTGAATTCAAGTTACCTAAAAGGGAGTTTCATTCAACAATCAAGAAACTCATACAATAGAAAATGCAAGGAATACATTCATACAACATAAAATAAAGCTAGAGCTAATACAAAATAATTAATCCATAAGTCACACTATATACTTCATGATATAAAGAGAGACAATACTATATAAGTCCTAAATGATTCATGATTCATAAGGAATGACTTTTTGAGCAAAAAGGTTTAGGGTGACACATTTATGAAATTTTTTGAAGCCATTTCAAGGTGGAGATGGAAAGTGTGAGGTGATTGTGGTAGTGAGAAGATACTCAAGATGAGCAAACATGATGTTCATCTCATCTCTTTGGGTTAAGAAAAGGGTTCAGTTATGAAAGCAACATATGCAATTTGACCCATGGTAGTCATGGTAGTTGTAGTAAAGAGGGTGGCCCATGATTGGTGGTTGAGGTTGTGGTGGAGATGGTGGTGATGAAATGTGATCAAGAGGAGTGATTAGTGACAAAGAGAGTGTGATATCCAAAGAAGGATAACTTTGAAGTGGTTGAGGGTTTGAAGGTCTAGGAGGAACATCCGAGATGTTGTCAAGAAAAGGATTCAAAAGATGAGGAGAAGTTGGTTCATTTGAAGATGGTGGTGAAATTTGAAGTTTTGATTGAAAAGAATAAGATGTGTTCTCTTGGCTTGATGAGGTTTGATTAGTGGATGTGGTTTTTAATGGTGCATTTGGAGGAGTTGGAGATGAAGAAGTTGTTGTGGAAGAAGGTGTGGTGGTGACATCTTCATCACTAGAGATGTTAACAAATAGTTGTCTAGGAGGGATTATGGTTAGTTTGATTTTCTTGGAGGGGTTAGAAGAAGAAGCTTTGGTGGAATTCATGGTAGAATTGTTTGAGGAAGATGAAGATGATAAGAAGAATGAGAAGGATGGCTTATTTAATATGAAAGCATATGATCAAAGTAGAAAAGCATGAGGATTAAGGGGATAGATTCCAAAAGTGGTTTAGCAAAATGCAAAAAGTTTAGCGGGGTCTAAAAGAGAATAGTCAACTACACAGAAAATCATGTAGTCATAGTAAAATTTATGTGACTTATGATGGCTGTCTCATATATACATGGAGGTCCCAGATATATAAGGGGGTCGCCCCTTATTTATGGGGACCGTTCTCTGGAGACAAGAAAATTTTTCAGTTTATCCTGATTTTCTGCAGATCCTGTAAAAAAATTTTCTATTTTCCCCTTTTACAATCAAATCTATTTCATCATGAATCATCTAATGCTTAACAATTAAATTCATAAAACTAACCATTAGAAATTCAATCAAGGGAAAACATGTAAGCATATTGACTAATAGATAAGCATGCATATCATCATAAAGGTAATTATATTGACACGGTCGTACAAGACATAAGACTTATTGTACTATTCGCGATTTTCATTCATGACAAATTTAAACAAATGGGTTAATAACATACCATATGGTAAAATTAACCTCTTTTGTTTTGTGACCCACTCCATTCGTTTTGCCATGAAATAGGCAAGGTTGAACTTTTTAAAGTGTACAACACAATAAAGCATGTAACAAAGACACACGGGAACATGGTCTCGATTACCCCCTAGACAGAAAATGTTTTCCCGAATAATTTCTTCCAAATGTTTGAAGGTTGTTCAAATTTCACGAGTGAGAATTTGATATTCATAAACATCAATTTCTTCCTTATAACGAATGCGACTGATTTGACCTTCTCGATCAATTCGAATAGACGAAATGATGTCATCAGGAGAAGCAGGGTTGGTTTAATATGGACCATCCGTAAGGACTCCATATGCCAACTCGTCAAGTGACCATTTTTCAGTAAAGACGCAAGCACCCTCACAAGGTATGTCAAGAATTTGTGCAAAATCTTCAAGACAATAAGAAAATAATTAATTTTGAATCACAAACTCGACAAACATTTGACCTTCGTCGGAGTAGTTTAGTTTGTATTGACTGAAAAACTCAAGTATGAACCGAGGACAAATTTGGTCATTGATTTCAAGAAGACACTCAAACTCTACAAAACTGAACAAAGACCGAACATTGTTTAGATCCGGAAAGTCATTAAAGACCACCCGACCCTCATGAATGTAGCGACTTTCAAGGTTTCTTAGTTTTTCTTTTATAGGTGAACGGTACTCATGGGAAATCATTAAAGTGTATTGTCTTGTATTTTTATAGTCTTCAGATGATTTACGAGGCATGATTACCTATAAAGAAGATATTGAGGTCGCATTTTATTATCCTTTGCATGTATTGTTATGTTGACATTGTTTCTAGTGTGTGCCTAAGTGTGACAAATGTAGAGTAACGATTAACTCGACCTAAAACATAAAATCCTAAGAGTTAATCCAAACACTCCTTAGTTTGATTTTGTTCATCCAAACATGTCAAAAAATACATATGAATTATGTATCTTGAAATTTGTTCATGAGATCATTATGTATGTGTTGAAAATCATTTTTGAGTTGTATTAACAATGCATAACAACAATCTTATTATATTCCTAACGTGAGTGATTTGAAAATAAAATTGGGGTTTTGGTTCAAAATCAATTTTCGACAAACTAACTAATGAATGCAAACCTTATGTCTATGGAAAGCATATTAGTTATACATTGTAACCTAGTAGTTCTAATTGTACAAAATTGAAGAAAAAATGAAATGACCTACAATTGATGATGTTGATGATGTTATGAATGAGTGTAGGTGTTGATTTTATCTTCAATTTGTGTTTTAATGGGTGATTTTGAGTTTTTGGGTTGTTTTAGTTGTGTTTGTCACTGCAGAGAAGAAGGGGTGTGTTTGGTTTTGTTTTTGGAAATTTTTTTGACTAAGTGTAAAATATGGTGTCTGCTGTTGGCGGTCCCATATTTATCAGGGGGTCCCAAATATATTGGGGTGCCGCCGGGGATATAGGGGCCGCCTTCAGCGAGGCATTTTGAACTTAGTTTTGACAAAAATTTTACAAAGAGGAGTGAATTTTAATTTTCATTTTGCGAATTAAAAATGCTTAAGGTACTTTGGATGAAGTATTTAAGTTGTCATGACAGTAAATAGAACACGGACTAGAATTGAGACAGAACTAGGGGAAGCGTACTAATGTGATTTATGGAATGTGTTCCATCATTTCTAAACCAAGATGTAGATAGTTAAAAGATTCACGTTTAAGGGGTTTCGTAAGAATGTCGGCGATGTTGTCGACGGACGGCACTTTTTCGATTAAGATATGTCCTTTCTGGACATTATCACGAAGAAAGTGGTGACGAATTTCGATGTGTTTGGTTCGAGAATGTTACATTAGGTTTTTGCTAAGGTCAATCGTGCCTTTATTGTCGCACATGATCAGGACGTTGTCGAGTCGAACTTCGTAGTCGATAAGAGCTTGTTTCATCCATAGTGCTTGTTGACATGCCTTTCCGGCGCTTACGTATTTGGCTTCGGTAGTGGATATAGCAAGAGCGGTTTGTTTCTTTGAGAACCAAGATGTCAAACAACATCCCACGAATGTACAAATACCGCTAGTGCTCTTTCGGTCCACATAATCTCCCGCATGATCAGAGTCGGCATATACTACTGTTTTTATGTCGGTCCCCTTAGGATACCATAATCCTAAGTGTGCAGTGCCTTTAATGCATCGGAAGATACGCTTAACCGCTTCAAGGTGAGAGGTTTTGGGAGCCTCTTGGAAGCGGGCACAAAGGCAGACATTAAACATGATATCGGGCCTACTTGCCGTTAGGTATAATAAACTACCTATCATGCCTCGATACTTGGTACTATCTACCGACTCACACTCTTCATCTTTTGTGAGTTTGGTATCGGAGGACATGGGGGTTTTCATTGGTTTAGATTCTTCTAAGCCAATGTTCTTGAGCATTTCTTTAATATATTTAGATTGATTAAAGAAAATACCATCTTCCATTTGTTTAATTTGTAGTCCGAGGAAGAAGTTAAGTTTAGCCATCATGCTCATCTCGAACTCGTCATGCATGATTTTGGCAAATTTATAACACCCCGTGTTTTCAGGTCATTTACGACGTCATTTAATTCACTATTTATTTTTAGTCTCGTACGCGTTTGCTTTTAATTTTAATCCTTAAGTTAAATCGCGTAAGCTAAAACTTATCATTCAACGTAAATGGACATCAAACAATTAAGTGTTTATGTCAAGCAAGTGTTAGATAACTATTTAGAGGATAATTATTAACTTTTCACTTTTTATTTTTATTGATTAGGTAAAGTGTTTACGTTTCGCGATAAAATATGTTTAGGCATTCACAGAACCACCAAAACTTATTTACACTTCAAAAAATACCTATTATTATACCCAATACTCAAATTTTTTATAAAACTTTACCCTTGTTATCACCTTGGCCGAATTTATCATGAAAGAACCAAACCAAGACATACACATTACTAGTTTATACTTCTACATTAAACCTTATACATTTAAACTACAAGTATGGTAAAAATATCAACAAGATATCAAAAAAATCAACTAGTCCCTTTTCCCCCTCCTTATTTTTGTGGGATGATTCCCACCTTAGGGAACCATGAGCACATAAACTATCTTCTAAAGTCTTGTACAACTTAGGGCTTATTATGACTAACTCATGACTAGTTGTTTTGACCAAATATCTTCCTTAAAACCCTCATCTTGTCTTAGACTTTCTATAAGAAATATTGACTAGTCCTTGGTGTATATAAGAGAGCTAACTAGATAGAAGTATCACACACTTTACATTTACATAAGAAAAACTCACATATCTCTCTTGTTCCTCCCTCCTAGCCCACAGCATACCATAAACACACTAAATAATCCATACAAAATTTATTTATCAAGTATACAAGTGTTCCAACAACATATCTAAGATATACTAAGAAGGTTTGAAGGCTTGGTTCAGCATTTATAAGGGTTAATCAAGAAAGGTTTAGGATTAGGGTTTCATTGGATTTAGGGTTTTCTAAGTCTTGGAAGCTTAGGTTTATGTTGGGATCTGAGATTTGATGATTACAAAACTAATTATGAAAAAATAAAGAAAGAAGAAACATTAAGGACTTAATGTGAAATATTAAGTTAGCTTCCTATATAAGCTAGGTTTTCTTGTAAACCCTAGCATCTTTAGTATATAAAAAGATGTAGGCGTCTGGTTTATATCATCCATTATAGTTAGATCTCTCCAATGAGAGTCTAATAGTTAGTTAGCTTATTAATTAGTTTATAGTTTATTAGTATGAATAAAGAAAACCTTGTGATAACATTGATGTTCTTATTTGTTATTCTATTGTGCTTTATATCATTCAATGTTATTATATCCTAGATGGGCAAAACGATCTAAGGAACCACCAATTAGTTTCTATAATTAGTATCAGAGCAGGCTGCTCTTGATATCTAGGGTTTATACAATTTTTTTGTGTCGTTCTGTATGAAGAAAATGATGACAGTGCAACTAGGGTTTTTATGCAAACCCCAATTTGTAAAAAGCAGAAAAGGTTAGTTTTTGTGTTCACAGCAGCAAAGAGATAAGAATCAACAACATCAAATGACGTGGATGTGATATTTGCTGTTTGGTATTAATTGGTTGGTTAGTCTGCAGCTATAGCAACGTTAGGTATGGAAGTTTATTTGGTTTTTAAGATGTATGTACAGGTTATGGTATTTATTGAAGAACCAGTTACATCTATTGATTACATAAGAAGCTGTGTCGAATGTATTTGTTTAAAACTTAACAGCTATGTTAGGTTTTACTGTGAATAAGTCACGATCACTATTGCAGCATTTAGGGTTTTTATCCTAGATGATCGATTTAATTATGATAGTGTCATGGTAGTAGTCCTGGATATTTAGAAATCCTAAGCTTTGAAGGGTTTCTGTGTTTGGTTTATGGTCAGAAAAATATGGCAGCAGGTTCTTGAACAAGTTATATTTGTTAATGTGTGAAAGTTTTAGATATGGATGCATGAATTTTGGATGTATACTGTTTTGATTCTTAAGTTTTAGGGATTATGATTTGTTTTCAAGATCACTTCCATAAATATGTTGGATGTGGTTAGTATACTGATTTGGGTTGCTGATTTTTAGGATAGTATCTTGATCCCATATTAACTTCGTGTGGTTGAAACTACTGCTAATGAGAACCGAGAATTAAAGCTGCTAGAATAAATGTCACTACTGTTAGTGCTGCTAACATGCTTTACTTGGTGCTGCTCGTTCATTAAATTATGCTACTAAAGAAGAATGACAAGTTTGCGACAAGGTATGATTTAAAGGCAGGTTAAAACATGAAAGTGATTTGTTTTTGGTAGTGTATAGATCTTAATACAGTGGTTGCGTGGATGTCATTTCTACTGGTGTTGATTTGTACTGTCTATTACTAGCTTTATGAGTTAGTACTGCTTAAGAATTTTTAGTACTGTTTGTTGTTTTGTTAATACTGCCAAGAGTAAACTGAATTTGTGATAGCCTAACGACAGTTAAGTGACACTAAAAAGTGTCACTAACTAAATGGGAGGAAGGAGACCATAATTAGTGACTATGTTGTAACAGATTAGCAACAGTTCAATAACAGGTCAGTGATAGTTTAGTGACAGCTTTCTGATAGAAAAAGCGTTGCTAATTGGTTTGGATGTTAATACCGCTAGCGTTACTCAATTTGTACTACTGGGTTAAATGGTTAATGCTGCTAGATTTGTTCGATGTTGGACAACAGACGCGTTTGGATCTTGGATGGAACTTTTTTTCACAACAGTTTATTATTATTGATTTTATGGCTCATTTTTTAAGATTTATTGAAGATGTGATTACGAAGATGATTGATTATCACTTATTTGATGTTGTAGCTGAGTTTCATAGGTGCGTATTATGCCAATTATGGCTATTTTGGGTATTATACGAATGAAAAGGTTTTTGGGGAAATTTTTTGCTTACTTATTTGATGTTGTAGTTGGGTTTCACATGTGCGTAGTCTTATCATATCTTAAAGTTGTGGTTGGCTTTCAAGATAACTTGTTCGTGCTTAAATGGTGTGACGAAGACTTGTCAAAATCTAGCAAAGGTGTGTGATTTTTCTTATGATGCTCAATGCTCACATTTGCTATCACTTTGGTCTGGTGTCTCATAGAAGATGAGAATTTTGTCAAGAGAAGAGACATAGGTCTATTTTTACTTGGGCAGTACAGGTAGTTTGACGTCACGTGGATAGTGCAAGACATAAGACACAAGTTTGGGAGATTCTACTTCTTCATCAAATTTGTTATACTTAGTTTTCTTTATCAGTGATCACTACATAGAGCCTACAAAGTTTGAGATTCAAGAGATGGTTAACATATGGGTTTTAGGGGAAGCTTATTGATTAAATGTTTAACCATCTACATGCACCACTTGAGGGGAAGTGTTTCTAAGTTGTATATCTTCAAAAGACCCCTATTGGATGATTACAAAAAGGGGAAGAAGACTATAAGATTTATGAGTTGCAACTTATTTATGTGTGGTGGCATGTTCAAGAATTTCTTAAGTTAAGGGGAAGCATTGAAGATTGTTTCATACATGAAGATTGTTTTGTAATATCAAATAGGGGAAGATTGTTAGGATCTGAGATTTGATGATTACAAAACTAATTATGCAAAAATAAAGAAAGAAGAAACATCAAGGACTTAATGTGAAATATTAAGTTAGCTTTCTATGTAAGCTAGGTTTTCTTGTAAACCCTAGCATCTCTAGTATATAAAGAGATGTAGGCGTCTGGTTTATATCATCCATTATAGTTAGATCTCTCCAATGAGAGTCTAATAGTTAGTTAGCTGATTAATTAGTTTATAGTTTATTAGTATGAATAAAGAAAACTGTGATAACATTGATGTTCTTATTTGTTATTCCAATGTGCTTTATATCATTCAATGTTATTATATCTTAGATGGGAAAAATTGATAAAGAAATCAAAGGTATTGATGAAAGACAGAAGAAGTCTGTTCATTATTTCATTCCTATTGGTTCTGCTGAAGAAGAAAAATTGATAAAGAAGATGAATAAGAAGGCAACTGGTGAAGATACTTCAAATAAGGAGAAGGTTCTTGAAGAACCTGACATTACTAAAGTTGAAGTCAAGCAAGAAGGAAATACAAAGAGTACCAGAAAAAGGCCAGGCAGAAGACTTAAGATGAAAGTTACAAAGAAGTCTAAAAGGCAAAAGACAGACTCTGATCTTGAAAAGGGATAACAACTAAAAGCTTTTCTGATGATAGTTCCTGATGAAGAAGGAGAAATTAATTATGAAGTTCTAAACAGGAGGTATCTAATTGTTGATTGGGAGTCTAAATTCTATCATACTGATAGATATGGAAAACCTCATGACTATTACAGAGTTTTTAGAGCTGATGGAAGTTCAAGATATATCAAGACTTTCACTAAAATGGTTTTAAGATTTGATAGATTGGACTTCATTGAGTTACATAGTTTAGTGATAAAGAGATTTAAAACATTAACTCCAGAAGGAATTGATCTAATTCTTTGGGGTAGTTTAAGGACTATGTTTGAGGCAAATGCAGAAGATGATCTTTGGAAGAATCAAGAAGAATGGATTCTTAAGAGTTGCAATTTCTATGATAACTGTGGAGTTCATATCTTGGTGCTAGAAGATGGAACTGAGTTTTACATGCTAGCAGAAAGAAGGTATCCACTTACAAAGGAAACTCTTAAGAGGATGTTGGCTTTGAGATTGATAACTAAATCTAAAAGTGAAGCTGTTTTTGATTTACTTAGATTCATTCAACAGCAAATTGATGAATCTGGAAGCCATGATGGAAGTGAGAAGGATCTTTAAGTGTTGGTTTTATAACCACACAACAAATGGTCATCAGTTCACCATGTCTAATAGACATTAAGAACTGGCTAGTCCAGAGCAAACGGCTTCTGGTAATATAACAACCCATAATTTTCATCAATGTAATTATCCATCTATTAAATTAGATGCAATGTACTATCATTCTATTAATATAAACCACCTTTTATAGGGAAAATTTTCGCTTTACTACATTCTACTATGTAACATTGTTTACATAGCAAACTAAAGTTAACGGCCTCACACAACATACCTATGACTATTTTATCTATGAATATGTCAAGAAAAGATCATAACATGTCAAGTCAATGATCTATTATCCATTTTATCATATACATTATCTATTTAACATAGTTTTCACAATGATGTTACCAAATGAGCATAAACCATTAACGCTTATGCCTAAAACCTAATTTCATGTAAAGTACACATCTAAAGTGAATGTACAAGAAACTAAGGAACATGTATAAGTATCTTAGCATCTCATTTGAATACTTTTTCCCTCCAAAATAAGGTACAAGCACTTTTAAGCACAATGTACAAGTAAGCAAAGCACAAGTCTAAATAAGCCTTTTTACCTTCGTTTTTCTTAAGGATTTCATACAAACTAATCAACCTAAGTTATAAACACTCAATGTACAACAATTACATTTCATTTCCCTCCTTATTACACCAATATACATGAAATAAAAGCACAAAACCCTAACCCATTACAAGCTTGAACCCGCGACCTATTTCTTTCCTTTCTATCCATTTTAAACTAAAACCACTAATCATAAACACTAAACTATAATCCTAACACTAATCCTAGACCTTAATCTACCTTAAACCCTAGCCCTAGCTCAAAGAAAAACCCTAAAAACCCTATTCGAGCCCTAATCCTACCTGACACCCCTTTTCCCTCCCTTTTGACCCATTTGAAAACCAACCATGCACCCAAGCACCTCTATGATCATGATACTTCCTTAACAAGCTGCTTACAAGCACCTCAAGTCCAATACTTGCTCCTCAAGTTGGACACCTCCTCCTTGTTTCTTTGTGGTAACCTGTGGCTGAACCAAACACCACATCACTTCTCTAAATTTTTGCCAACACTCCTAGCTACTCTCAAAGACCTCAAGACACATCTCCTAGATGCTAACACATGTCCTAAGCTTGGGTACTAAGTCTCCTTGCCCTCCAAGGGTCTTCAAACACTATAAAAAGGGGACAAACCCATTCATTTCAACTCATACCTTCATATTCACTTCTAAATCATCAATGGAGTTTCAAGTCTGATCAAGAGGAATTATAAGTGTCCCAAGAGCAGAAAGAAGCCAAGTCTTGAAGCCCCGAGGTAGTGATCTAGGCGTACGGGTGCAAATGTCCCCATTTCGACCTGTTTTCAAATCATTAAGCTCGAACTCAGGTTCCATAAGCTCCATTTTTGTTTTAATACTCTTATAATGTTAATATAATCATGTGTTCACCATTGTTAAAGGCTTTGAACTCAAAACCATGCATGTATAAAGTTTCAAAACCAAACCGAACCTATGAAACCCTAAAATCGCGTTTTCTCTTAAACCACAAGCTAATCTCATAAGCTGTTACTATAAGCTAATCCTATAAGCATATTAAACATTTCTATAAGTATTTTATCAAGTCTTAAAAGCCCTAACCCGTTGGATTAATTTTTGAAACCAAATGAACCCGTTTTATGTTTTTAAACTCGAAATCCTTTTCTATATGCTAAAATCTTGTAAAACCTATTTTTCCTAACTTATATTAACTTATTTTAATAAGCTATAACCTGCAAATTACTTTCTATATTGAAAAATATCATTATTTTGAATTTTGGACTAGTTTTGCAAAAGTTTTCATACATAGGGGTATATATTGTAACTTTTGAAAAATTTTAACTACAAGGACTGAAAATGTAATTTTATGAAAGTTATAACTCCAAGGGTTGTTTTTGCCAAGTCTCAAAATTAAGGGATTATTTTATATATACTTTATATATTAAAAGGACAAGTTTTGTAATTAATTATAATTCTAGGGTATTTCTTGCCAAATTGACATTCTTTAAAATATAATATTTTTATATAAATTATAAAAATATATAAAAATATTATAAAACTTGATTTTATTAAAACCCGGTACATTTATCATTATTAATCAACGATCGACGTTTATAAAATCAATTACGTTAAATAATTAACGTAATTTATCATCAACTAGATTTTGAAGAAACTTGAAATCTTAATATATCACGTTACTAGGGAGCTTCATGTGAGAGGTTTCATTTGGGTATATGTCTTGACAAGTTTGCTGGATTTACAATTTAAAGTGTCCTGACTCCTCAAACGTTTACTACATGACCTCTGAATTATGATGGCCCGAATAGTGATACAATATTGCCATAATAAAATTCAATCAAAGATGATATTTCATTATGACATAAAACATATTCAATCAAACTAAGACTTGACATATTACTCAGGTTGTGTGACGAAGCCGTTACTTTCATTTCATATACTTTTGCCATCAATCAGATTTCCCTATACTGTCAAGGTAAGTTCATAGCCTCACATTTCAATCTTTCAAATGTTTTATAAACTCGCGAGGGGGATACATGCTATAAACATGAATACAAGTATTTTTCTGTATGCTATCCTGATACATTATTGCCTAAATCCCTACTTTTGCCATTAAGACCTCATTATCATGAACTGTTAATTACTCTTCAGAGTGAGCGCGAATACTGTGAATAGATCTATTTAGGACTGGACTTCCCCGTTGGTATACCTATACTATCGGTAACCAATAGCACTTCATTTAAATAATTATGCCGATGTTTTGGCAAAGGCACCCGTTGGGGCAATTACTTATGATTATTGATTATTCCAAGGCTTCAGTGTCATGAGCTTAAAGCAATAATATTGTTTTACAAACTATGGGTGTATAACAACGTAACCCACTATTGAACTTGTATTCAAACTACTTTACTCAAACTTATGAATTCACTCAACCATTGTGTTGACTTTCTAGCATGTTTATCTTAGGTAATTGAACAACTTATGGCACAGAGTGGCACGGACTTGAAGATGGCTAAACCGTTATTATTCAAACTTTTTGAGTTCTTGTAGATTGTAGGACCTTTGTTTGTAAAAACTCTGATGAATAAATGAATGATAACAACTTTTTTTTCCAAAACGTCTCTTTATGATTCGTTTTCTATGATTATGACTATTGTACCATGAAATAATACCCCAGATTAGCTTCCGCTGCTATATGTCAAAAATAGAGGTGTTATAGGTAAAGACTTCTCAAATCTGTTAATGGCTAATAGTTTGCCAAAAACTATATGGTAATCAACTCACCATGCTTCAAATAAAGAGTTGGCTAGTCCAAAACAAACGGCTCTTGGTAAAGACATCTCAAATCCATTGATAGTTGAT
>BQNB010127469.1:0-19436 GCA_026074375.1 Tanacetum coccineum
CAGTAATTGACAGTTCATGATAATGGGCTCAACTAGGGTTATCGCTACTTAGGCAACAAGTAATCATAAAGTAAAAGTATCCATTTGTGTCCAATTGTAAAACAATGAATGTTTCTCACCCCAAAAACTTGTAAAACGTGGGGCTATGAACTCACCTTGAGTGAGCGAATATCAAGTGTATCACAGAAAATGCGTCACGGTAATGATCAAGTGCAACCTAATCCAATATAGGTCGTATAAGTACTAATCACATTGGGTAACTACTACCATATATAATTCTATATAGCTAATCACCATCTAATTATTTTAGTAAAATCATATTTATAAAGTTAAAATGTTTATAATACCTTTGATAAAAATGACATAACTTTCACGTGTCAAGTCCGTTTCTTGCGTTTCTTATGTCCATGCTTTCGTATTAAGACGGCGTATCAAAATATGACATTTTCGTATTTCATGTCCTCTGATAAATAGTGATTTTTACTGTTCATACCAGTTATAAACTTATTTTTATAACTTTAATTAACGTAAAACCCGTAAATGTCGTATTTTATTCGTTATAAAACCCGATTTTAGCGATTCCTTCGAGCACGTCTTTGTAATTGAAAGGTGTATCAAAATTATCACATTTTATACATTTGGGTCTGCTGATGAATAGTAAATTTTACTGTTCATAATTTATAAAATTACTTTTATAAACTTTAATTATCTTGTTAACGCGTATTTTATTCGTTTTTATTCTCCATTTTATTATTCTTTCGACACGATCTCGTAATGAAAGTTTCTATTTTATTATGAGAGTTTACAAAAACAAATGTTCCTGAGATGAAACAGTAACGTTTATAAAAATAGTTTTATAAAAGTATTTTTATACATTTTAAGGTATAAAACTCAGTAATTTAATGACTTCTTCGTTTTAATTGAAAAATTCATTTCATATTGTTTGGAATCCTAAAAATATTGTGTGATTTAATAAAATACAAACCTCTGTTTGTAGAATTTTTATAACAAGTTTTTATAAAAATTCTTTTATAACTCCGGTTATTATCGTAAAACTCGTAAACTACGTATCTTTTTCGTTATTAATCCGTTTTTCGAGTTTCTTACCTTTTTGTAATCGTCATGAGACGTAGTATATTTATAAAATATAAAATCCATGCCTAAAAATTCGTGCCAAAATAGTCCCTAAATATCTTCATGAGTTTATTTGTATAACTTTGTTTTTATATACTTTTTAACTTCATAATTTACCACAAGTCCTTTGTAACTCTTAATATACTATGTCATATATATTATATAGTCCATAGGTCCATCATTTGTCCATTTGTCCAAGTTAACAAGTTCTTAACAAGGCTATTAAATCATAAACTTTCTTATGTAACTTTACTTACTAGTTTAAACATATACATTTTTACACTAAACAATGTTACTATACTTTTATCCAATATATAATGATATACAAACACATAACATATGAAAAAGTGTTTAATAAAATGATGATCACAAGTAAAAACTCTTTTTACATGTTTAAAAGTATCCTAATGGTGATTTTGCTAAATAAAACTAATATACACATAAAATCATAATTATGAAAAGATTAGGGCTTTTAGATAACCTTAGAGTAATGTATGATGGTAGACCATAATATCCAAACCCTTGTTTAGATATAAAACCAAAGCTTACAAGCTTAGAAAACCTAATCCAACTAGAAAACCTAATCTTGCATTACTTGCCTTCCATACTTTTAAACCTTTAAACCAACCCTTGCAAACACTTAAGAACAGCCTTAGTTATGATGTAGGTATGTTGTATTGGTCTTGGAAATCAAGTATGAAATTATATAAAAGGGGTGTTTGTTGTTGTGGCCTTCAAAGAGGGAAAAGGGAGAATGGAGTTTGATTTTTATCAAGTGAAATACAATGTGTGTTTATCTTTCAAGAGTGCAAGTATATATATGATATAAGTGTGAGTATAGTTGTAGAAAATAAAGACCATAAGTCATTTGGTCAAGGGGGGCGGCACAATAGGGAGCAAAAATGAGGGTTTTAGGGATGACTAGTGGTCAAAACCACTAGTCATGCCTTAAGTCTTTACTAACTCATCTTGTACATTGTCCTTGGTAATTAAAGCTTATGTTCTTATATCTCTTGAAGTGTAGATCATCCCATGAATTCAAGGGTTGTGTTGGCTAGACATTATCTTGGTAAAAAAAAGAAATGAAAGTATTACTTGCAAATATGAAAGTATAAGTTATAATGTAAGTGTAGTCTTGTTAATTAAAATGTATACTTGCAATTTGTATGTCTTGATCCATTTATTGATATATGGGGCGTCCCATTTGTATAAATGTGGTAAAGTTTTATAAACTTTGGTTATTAAAAATAAAAATAAGCATTTGTTGAAGCGTAGCTTAATTATGGTGGTTCCGGGTATACCTAAATGAAATTTTATCGCGAAACGTACACAATTTACGTTACCAATAAAATAAATTGAACAAAGTTAATAATTATCTCAAAATAATTCAATTAAACAACTTGGTTGATGTAAATCATTTAATTGTTTGATGCCCGTTTTCATGAATGATCATTTTTAGCTTACGCGATTTAACTTAACGATTACGATTAAAAGCAAACGCGTACAATACTAAAAATACATAGTGAATTTATTGACGATGTCAATGACCCTAAAACACGGGGTGTTATAGTCTCCCCCTGTTAAGTGAGCCTTGTCCTCAAGGCTTAAGACGCGGCACTTGACGACGGTGCGGTCTTTGTGAAGAGGTGTGGATATTTCTTCCGGAATTGGTCTTCGCGTTCCCATGTGAACTCCGAACCTCTCTTGAGTTCCATCGAACCTTGACTAATGGAATGCGGCTTCGCTTCAACCGTTTAACTTCATGGTCCATGATTTATACCGGCTCCTCAACAAAATGAAGCTTGTCATCAAAATGAAAGTCCAACGGAACGGCTAATGGTTCATCGGCATAGCACTTTTTCAAGTTGGATACATGGAACGTATTGTGTACCCTACTCAGCTCTTGCAGAAGCTTAAGCTTGTATGCAACGGATCCAACCTTTTCCAACACCTTGAATGGTCCAACGTACCTAGGGTTCAACTTCCCCCGTTTGCCAAAATGTACGACCCCTTTCCAAGGCGAAACTTTAAGCATAACTTTATCCCCAACCTGAAATTCCATCAGTTTACGCTTTAAATCCGCGTAACTCTTTTGTCGATCGCGAGAAGCTTGTATTCTCTGCTTGATTTGAATGATATTCTCAGTTGTTTCTTGCACTATTTCTGGACCAGTGAGTTGAACTTCTCCAACCTCGGCCCAACAAATGGGTGAACGACACTTTTGACCATAAAGTGCTTCAAATGGTGCAGCCTTGATGCTAGCGTGATAGCTATTGTATATGGACTCGACTATGGCAAATGGGTCTAACAACCTTTCCAAAGTCGATTGCACAAGCACGCAACATATCCTCGAGAGTTTGAATAGTCCTCTTGCTTTGTCCGTCTATTTGTGGATGGTACGCAGTACTCATATCCAGACTAGTACCTAAAGCATTTTGAAGTGAGCTCTAGAAATTTGATGCGAACCTAGGGTCACGATCACAAATAATCGAGAGAGGTATTCCATACCTCGTGACCACCTCCTTTAGGTACATTCTTGCAAGTTTATCCATTGGATCAGTATCTCTTATCGGTACAAAGATTGCGGACTTAGTGAGTCGGTCAACAATTACCCAAATGGTGTCGTAGCCTTGTAACAACTTAGGAAGCTTCATGACAAAATCCATAGTGATATTGTCCCACTTCCATTGAGGGATATCGGTTTGTACCAACAATCCTGATGGCCTTTGATGTTCTTCCGTGACCTTGCATAAGTCCTAAAATTTGCTTAGGTGAGGGGGGGGGTATAGGTGCGTGTTTTCCTTCATATTGGGCACCATATATAGACTTTTCATGTCTTGGTACATCTTTTCAGAACCCAGAATGGATAGAATACTTTGACTTGTGGGACTCGTGCATGATCACAGTCCTCAAATCACCATAGCATGGCAACCAACTCCTGCCATTGAAGCATAGAGTTCCATCCGCATGAGGTTCTAACTTTTCTGTTCTAAATTTTTCAGGATCTTTAGAATTTTTAACCAACATGCCTCCAACATCTTCGTTCTTGATGTTCTCTGGTTTCCGTGCTTCAGTTTGAGCATCCAAATTTTTTTTTGGGGATATTCAAACCTATAGTCATGACTAAGGCTCGAACCTTTAATGGTGGCTCTCGTTCCTTCTTGCTCAAGGCGTCAGCGATAACATTTGCTTTCCCTGGGTGATAACGAATCTCGCAATCGTAATCACTAAGTAATTCTAACCAACGACGCTGCCTCATTTCAGCTCCTCCCCCCCTCCCCCAATTTTTATTAAGATGTGTTGTAGACTCTTGTGATCCGTGAACACCGTACACTTGGTTCCGTACAAATAGTGTCTCTAGAGTTTTAGAGAAAACACTACGCTCAAGTTCAATCTGAGTTTACATTTCTCTATGAATTTTCAGTTGTCGTGATGCATAAGCAATCACCTTCTCTCTTTGCATTAACACATCGCCTAAACCTTTGATCGAAGCATCGCAATATACGATAAAATCTTCGTTTCCTTCAGGTAAAGCTAAAATTGGTGCACTATAAAACTTCTGCTTCAAAAGTTGGAACACTATTTCTTGTTTGTCACCCCACTCAAACTTGACCTTCTTCTGAGTGAGCTTGGTCATTGGTTTGGCAATCTTCGAAAATCCTTCGATGAATCTTCGATAATACCCAGCAAGACCTAAAAATTGATGAATCTCCGTTGGTGACTTAGGAGATGCCCAATCTTTAATGGATTCGATCTTGGCAGGGTCCACGTGAATACCCTGGCTGTCAATCACGTGTCCGAGGAACTGTACCTTCGGGATCCAAAATTCACACTTGGAAAATTTGGCATACAACTCCTCTTTCTTAAGCAACTCTAAGATTAACTTAAGGTGCTCTTCGTGCTCTTGCTTGTTCTTTGAATATATTAGAATATCGTCAATAAAGACAATCACGAATTTATCCAAGTAAGGTTTGCACACCCGATTCATAAGGTCCATGAATACGGCAGGTGCGTTTGTCAAACCAAATGGCATAACTTGAAATTCATAATGGCCGTAACGAGTTCTAAAGGCGGTCTTCGGGAATGGTCTTCTTTCGAACCCTCAGTTGGTGAATACCTGACCTTAGGTCGATTTCGGAGTAGACACTCGGACCCTTGAAGCTGATCAAATATTTCATCTCAATTCTTGGGAGGGTTAACGGTTCTTCACCAGTTAGTTTATCCATTCCCGGTAATCAATGCACATTCGAAACGATCCATCCTTCTTCTTGACAAACAAGACCGGAGCTCCCCAGGGTGAGGAACTAGGTCTTATAAAGCCTTTGTCAGATAGTTCTTTTAGTTGCTCCGACAACTCTTTCATTTCAGAAGGTGCCAATCGATAAGGCGCCCGAGCTACAGTGCGCACCAGGATCAAAATCGATTTGAAATTCCACTTGTCGAGTCGGAGGAAGACCCGGCAAGTCCTCAGGGAATACATCAGGAAAATCCTGGACGATTGGTACGTCCTCAAGTCGCTTCTTCTCTGACTTGTCTTCCGTCTCCTTTGTATTAACGTTTGCCAAAAAGACTGGACATCCTTTTAGCATGTATTCTTGTGTTTTGGTGTACGAGATAATGTGCAGACGAGCCTCGTGTCCCCGGTTGCTTCCGTCACCATGAACAATTAATGTTTCATTTCCCCAGGGGATACGAACGATCTTCTCGGCACACACAATGATTGCTTGGTACTTTACCAACCAATCCATACCAATTATAGCGTCGAAACTACCAAGTTCTACGGGCATTAAGTCTATGTTGAATGGGTGGTTTAAGAGGTTTAATGTACAACCCCTAAGGATAGTGTTTAACCTAATTATTCTCCCGTCGGCTAGTTCAACGTCATAATAGTGATCTAATGCAGTTGGTGTGATATCAATTTGGGAGCTAAATGCAGTGGATACAAAACTTCTATCGGCACCAGTATCAAATAAGATAGAAGCATAGCGGTTGTTTAGAAGGAACGTACCCGTCACGATGTTGGAGTCTGGGTTTGTCCCTGCATGCCCTACCGCATACACCTTGGCTGGAGCATTGCCACCTCCAACTTGGTTACCCCGGTTGTTGTTGTTCTTCAGCTTTGGACATTCCCTCTTGAAGTGTCCTTGGGCTCCACACTCAAAACAAGTAGGTCTCTGACCCGACCCGGTGCCCCTTTGATTGTTAGCATTGTTGGCATTTACCGTACTCCTACAGTCACATGAAAAATGGCCAACTTTGTTGCATTTGTGGCATTTTGGAGCACATGGACCGTCATGGTGATAATTGCATTTAGCGCATAGGGGTTTAGATCCCCCGTATGGCTTCTTCTCACCAGTCCTTGCAGTGTAGGCCCGACCAGTGTTCTGCCTCTTGTTCTGTTGTTGTTGGTTCTGAGTGTTCCTTGAGGTGTCCTCAAACTTCCTTTTACTCTCTGTCTGGCGGTCAGCAAAAGTGCGGATTCTCTTATCCATCACTTCGATTGCCATTTCAGTTGCCTCTTGCATTGTCTTAGGCTTGGATGCTACTACACTTCCGTGGATCATGTCGGGTAAGCCACTGACATATTTCTCAATCTTGTCAGATTCTTCAGGAAACATTCTACCACACAGCAGTGCCAGTTCCTGAAAACGTTGGTTGTACCCTATCACATCGGTACCTTTCACTTTCAATTCCCACAGTTCAACTTCGAGTTTCTTAATCTCGGTCCTTGGGCAGTACTTGTCAGTCATTTTCTTCTTCAGTTCAGTCCAGGTCATTGCATAAGCAATGTCATTACCAACAGTCCTAACGTGGGAGTTCCACCACGTTAGAGCATTTCCCAGAAGAGTACAAGTGGAGAACTTGATTTGGTTTTCCACAGAACAGTTGCTTATGCGGAACACAGTTTCCATTTTCTCAATCCATTGAGTCAATTCGACAACTCCTTCTGTGCCTTTGAAATTTAGAGGTTGGCACTTCATGAAGTCTGGGTAAGTGCACTCACGAGTGGCTCGCTCATTTCTCCTAGCACCTGTTCCTGAATTATGGCTGTCGACGCCATTTGTGTTTGCATCACGTGCTGCCAAAATGGCAATAACGCCTTGGTCAATCATTGCCTAAAGTTGGGCATTAGTAACAGTGGTAGTGGTAGCGGCTGTTGCGGCCTGTGTTGTTTTTGGGTTTAACCTAAAGGTCCTTCTCTTTTGGTGGCCATTTTTCTTCAATCACAAGATAAATTATATACCCGTTAGATTTTGTAAAATCATAACCATGACATGACATATGCACAATAAGTGAAGTGAGATCACATCACACAGTGAAATATACAACTGAATTGTAATCTCAAAGATTAACCAATCGGACATTATTCACAAACAAATTCGATTTACTGGACATGACATAATTACCACCATTCCTAGATAAATTGGGAAAACATACATGATTGGTTCAGATAGACAAAATGATCACACGATTAGGATTACAAGATAAAAAGACTATAAACAACTAATGCCTACTAGCGTGAGTTAACCGTAATACTTAGGTTGGTTGTACAAAATAACTAGCCTAACAGAATTAGGAACTGCTACCAGCCTCCTCCGGTAGCTCTGGCTGTGCAAGACCTTTGGCGGGTTCCTGCTGTCTCTCAAACTCTGTCATCTGAGTTTGAAGTCTCTTTATCAGCTTTAGTGCCTTTGTGAGCTGCTTCTGCCTCCTGTGATCTGCCGCCAGCATCTAGGTAATCACCGTCTGTTTCCTACGGTCTGCTAACTATAACTCTCTAATCTGTGACTGCTGAGCTAACACTATGGTACGTAGTAACATAACCTCTGCACGCGTAAGATCACTCGCATCCATAGATCGTCCCCAAACCTCTTTAGACATCCTAGCCTCAGTCTCCATGAGTCTAGCAGTACGTGCATGTGCACGCCTATCCCTAAATAACATGTTGAGCCAACTAGCCAATAGCTGTCGCCTAGACTGCTCATCGTCCAACCTCGTATAAACCTCAGTCTGTGTCCGCCTAACCTAGTCTCAACTCTTATCTTCCTGGGCTAGCTTACCACATCGATAACTACTGGTGTCCCCTGCATGGCCTCAACTATCTCATCCCAAGAGTCAGTGATCCTATATCCAACATCTCTCTTTAGATCATGCCTGATCTCCCTATCCATGGTGGCAACAAAACCATAGTCTACCCTAAGACCTCTAGCCGATCTAGCAGCAGTAGCAGACGAGCTCTCTCCGATCTTGTATCTAGGACCAAGACCGATACCTAACCTCTTTTGGGGTGGTAAGGTAACCTCTGGTCTGTCCTCTCTATGGTCAGTAGAGAGTAAATGCAAAGGTGGTATCCCTGATGATGGTGCATCTGGTCTGGTGTGGGAGAGTATGATGTGTGGTTGTAATGGTAGTAAATGGGAAGTAGATGCGGCCTCGGCTCTCAGCCGGATCATAGCAGCTCGATAGCTTAACGAACGAATTAGACTAGCAGGTGGTGATGGAGATAACACAGGTACTAGTGATGATACTGGTAGTGGTGGTGAGGGAATCTGAGGTAGTGGTGGTGAAGGTATCTAGGGAAGTGGTGATGACCATGGGGAGAGCGGTGATGATGGTGGAGTAGATATAGCGAGAAGTCTGGCAACCTCTGCATCAGACCAAACTGGTGTAGGTACTGGAGCTGGAATAGAAATCCTAGCTGTAACGCGATATGCAGGGTGTGGTGGTGGTGTGGCCGCAGACTCGTCAGTCTCGAACGGCTCTGTCTCCTCCGCAGATGGGGCCTGATCGGCAGTTGGTAAAGCAACAGCTGTGGAGTTAGCAGGAGCTGAGGGCTCATCCTCCTGCTCCTCATCATCGGCCTCGATGTCAACATCATCATCCTCATCATCCTCTGATGACTCATCCTGGTCATCGCGTCTATAACTCCCTTCGTTGGCAGGGGGGGAAAAATAATCGACAGCGATCCTCCTTAGGGTCTCGTCATCCTCATCCGGATCTGCCTCAGGATCGGATCCGGAACATAATCTGGTGACTGAGCAGTGGGTGAGGCAGCAGCAGGCAGTGGCTGCTCCTCAGCCGGAAACACCTCGTCCTCCTGCGGCATATACTCGGGATATACCGGCTCTGGGACAAAATCTGGTAGGGGTGGTGACTGTGGCTCCTCGGGGCCAGGTATGTAGTCTGGTGATGGCGGGGCCTGTAAGGCGACCTGCACATACGGGTCATCTAGCATCCAGGGCAGTCCCTCGTGCCAGGTCAACAAATCTGTGATCCAATGTTTGATATAGCCTCGAACGGACTGGATATCTCCGTGTGTGTGACCCCTGATTCATCTGAATCTGACATGACTGTATCTGAAAATCCAAAATAGCTTATATTAGTATTTAATATA
Source organism: Tanacetum coccineum (assembly GCA_026074375.1). Lineage (NCBI taxonomy): Eukaryota > Viridiplantae > Streptophyta > Magnoliopsida > Asterales > Asteraceae > Tanacetum > Tanacetum coccineum. The sequence continues at coordinate 9,530 of BQNB010127469.1, forward strand.
AGACTCTTATAGTAATATACATTTATATCATAACATGTATATCAATCATGAATGCATCTAGTCCAACCAACTAATGCAACAACTAGTGTATGTATGTATGTCCCATGAAAATCCCTTTGTATGAATGCAATGTTTGAAAATAGTTATAGTCCAGCAAAAACATTTGACCTGGTTCTCTATAACCTTGGCTCTGATACCAATCTGTAACACCCCCAAATTGGGTCGCAGCGGAATAAGGGTCTGGGGCGTGTTACTTTCATAGATCATAACACAAGATTTTGATAGAATGACCAAAAAAGACGTTTAAAACCGATACATTGGATTTAACAAAGTATATGTTACATAAGCACGAAGCTTCACTGTTCAAATTACAAAGATTTCTAGCCAATGACAGATATACAAATGTAATGCCACAAAATCTTTAATTCATGATATCCAAATCAAAACCACCAATGTATCCCTTGCACCCGAACGGGGATGTCAATCCCAATAGATCTATTCATAACATTAGCGCTCACAATCCAGTAACTAACAGTTCATGATAATGGGCTCAACTAGAGTTATTGCTACTTAGGCAACACGTAATCATAATGTAAAACTTATCCACTTGTGTCCAATTATAAAACAGTGCATGTTTCTCACCCCAAAAAAACTTATAAAACAAATCATGTAAAACGTAGGGCTATGAACTCACCTTGAGTGAGCGTATATCAAGTATATCACATAAAATGCGTCACGGTAATGATTTTGAGTGAAACTAATCCAATATCGGTCGTATAAGTACTAATACTTTGGGTAACTATACCAGATATAATTTATATAGCGTAATCGTATCTAATTGTTTTAGGTGAAAATCTATTTTTAAAGTTTAAAGTTTATAATATACCTTTGGTAAAAATGACATAACTTTCACGTTTCAAGTCCGTTTCTTGCGTTTCTTATGTCCACGCTTTCGTATTAAGACGATGTATCAAAATATGACATTTTTAGGTTTTGAGTCCACTGATGAACAGTAACTTTTACTGTTCATATCAGTTTATAAATTTATTTATATAGATTTAGTGATCGTAAAACCCGTAAATGTAATAACTTATTCGTTTTAAACCCGATTTTAGCGATTCCTTCGAGCACGTCTTTGTAATTGAAAGGTGTATCAAAATTATCACATTTTATACATTTGGGTCTGCTGATGAATAGTAAATTTTACTGTTCATAGTTTATAAAATTACTTTTATAAACTTTAATTATCGTAAACGCCGTATTTTATTCGTTTTAGCTCCGTTTTTAGTAATTCTTTCGAGCACGATCTCGTAATTGAAAGTTCTATTTATTTATGAGGTTTACAAAAACAAATGTTCCTGAGATGAATAGTAACTTTTATAAAAATAGTTTTATAAAAGTATTTTTATACATTTTAAGTATATAAACTCGCGTAATTCATAACTTCTTCGTTTTTAATTGAAAAATTACGTTTCTTATTGTTTTGGAATCCTAAAAATATGTGTGATTTAATAAAAATACCAAACCTTCTGTTTGTAGAATTTTTATAACAAGTTTTTATAAAAATTCTTTTATAACTCCGGTTATTATCGTAAAACTCGTAAACTACGTATCTTTTTCGTTATTAATCCGTTTTTCAAGTTTCTTACCTTTTTGGAATCATTATGAGACATAGTATGTTTATAAAATATAAAATCCATGCCTAAAATTCATGCCAAAACAGTCCCTGTGCCAAAACAGTCCCTAAATATCTTTTTGAGATTATTTGTATGACTTTGTTTTTATATACTTTTTAACTTCATAATTTACCACAAGTCTTTTGTAACTCTTAATATACTATGTCATGTATATTATATTGTCCATAGGTCCATCATTTGTCCATTTGCCCAAGTTAACAAGTTCTTAACAAGGCTATTAAATCATAAACTTTCTTATGTAACTTTACTTATTAGTTTATACATATACATTTTTACACTTAACTAACATGTTACAATACTTATAATCCCATTATATCATAATATTACCAATCACATAACATATGAAAAAGTGTACCAAATAATGATCACAAGTAAAAACTCTTTTTACATGTTTAAAAGTCCTAAATGGTGATTTTTGCTATAAAGAACTTATATACACATAATATGATAAATGTAAAGAAATAAAGGGTTTTAGATGACCTTAATATGATATAATACGATGAACCACAATATCTAAACCCTAGTTTAGATGAGAAACCAAAGCTTGCATAACTTGAAAACCCTAATTCCAATTAGAAACCCTAATCTTGCTTTTCTTGCTTCAATACTTGTAAACCTTTAATCAACCCTTCAAAACACCTTAGGTTATCATAGGAATGATGTATGAGTGCTTGTATGGTCTTATAAAATCAAGCTATGGATTTTATAAAAGGGGGGTTTGATGTCGTGGCTTATATGGAGGAAAAAGGGAGAACTTTGTGTTTTTCACTAAGTAAAATGAAAGCGTATGTGTTTTATCTCTAGTTTAGGCATTATATACAATGTTGACTTAGTCAAGAAACACAATGAGGGTTTCTAGGGAAGGCATGGTCAAGAGTATGGAAGTCTTACAAGAGTACATATAAGTCTTGCTTGAAAATATCTATATGTTCCTAAAAGGTGAGAACATCCCAGGAAATTTAGGGAATGTGATTTGTAAGATATTTCTTTGTATCTACACTTGTATATCCGGCCTATAAAGTGTATATGTGATGTTATTTTTCAAATTTTGGGTATTGGGTATAATTGTGGGTATTTGTTGAAGCGTAGAAAAATTTGGTTGTTCCGGGTATGCCTAAACGTATTTTATTGCGATATGTAACAAATTTACGTAACCAATACAAATCAATTGAACAAAGTTAATAATTATCCTCAAAATAAATACTTAACACTTGCTTGATGTAAACATTTAATTGTTTGACACCCGTTTACATTGAATGATTATTTTTAGCTTACGCGATTTAACTTAACGATTACGATTAAAAGCAAATGCGTATAATACTAAAAATACTTAGTGAAGTTATTGACATCGTAAATGACCCTAAAACACGGGGTGTTATAGTCTCCCCTCGTTAAGTGAGCCTTATCCTCAAGGCTTAAGATGCAGCACTTGACGATGGTGCGGTCTTTGTGAAGAGGTGTGGATATTTCTTCCTGAATTGATCTTCGCGTTCCCATGTGAACTCAAGACCTCTCCTGGAGTTCCATCGAACCTTGACTACTGGAATGCGGCTTCGCTTCAACCGTTTAACTTCACGGTCCGTGATCTCTATAGGTTCCTCCACAAACTAAAGCTTGTCATCAAAGTGAAGTCCATCCAACAGAATGGCTAATGGTTCGTTGGCATAGCACTTTTTTTTCAAGTTGGATACATGGAATATATTGTGAACCCTGCTCAGCTCTTGCGGAAGCTCAAGCTTGTATGCAACAGATCCAACCTTTTCTAACACCTTGAATGGTCCAACATACCTGGAAAGCGTTTAGTTAACATGCCTACTGGGGCAGTGAATGTTGTACAAATTAAGGCACGTCTTATGGTTTCACAAAACAAATATGTAGTTATACATGTGCAAGTTTAGTTTTAGTTTCAGGAGTGGTTTTTCGGCCTAATTAAAAATGCCAAAACACCAAAAACACACTACTATGGGAGCTAAAAATATTTCGAGACTAAGTTAGCCCCTGCCGCAACGCGCGGGCAATATGCCCCTCGTTTACTACTTATAAGCGTTATGGTTATTTATGCCACAACAAAAATGTTATACTATAATTTTTGTATAATGCAGGAAGCTAGGAAGTGTTTTGACAAGGCTGATGTTGTTTATAGCCAGGTAGCTATAGATTTTTATATATACGTGTGTTAAATTCCGGTATAGACTTGTCATTATGTATTTATATCTGTAACTTCATATGTAGATACGTGACAAATATTTATCATTGAGGAAGAGTACTCGGACAGAAATAGCATCTGCTACAGAAGAGGTATATATGTTGTCTCGTACAAAGATTAATTAAATAGTTATGCAATAGTTTACTAATGTAAATAGTTAATTTAGTTTATCATTGTCAAATTTATATGAGTTGTAATTCATGTAGAATTGTGACTCACATATATTTTTCTGAACTGGCAGTTGTTGAGCTTCTTATCTGAAATTAGTAGTGTACGCATCATAGTTGTATGAACTTAGACCTCTTTTTAGATTTATTTTACACAATATATCAGGAATGGTTAATTCATTTCTGCAATACTTGTAAATATGTAATTGGTGGAATTATAGTCTAAATATGTTTTTTTTTCATTTTTTTATTATTTAACATAGAGCCATGTTTCTAACTCGCATCTCTTGTTTTCCAACTTCATGATAAACTATTCGAGTTTGTTACGGATTCTGATAGGGAGCAGTTAATCGCTAAGCTTCAAGAGACAACGGATTAGTTGTATGAAGATGGGGAAGATGAAACCAAAGGATTATACATCGCAAAACTTGATGAGCTCAAGAAGGTATGTTTTCTAAATGCCATCCTTTTCTTTTCATATTTAAGGTGCAGGTCTGACATTGATGAATGTTATTGGAGTTAAATTTGGAGTTTACTGTTTATGGTGGGTTTAATATATCGAGGGTGAGGCTTACATATTTATAACTAATTTATGTTTTAAATGGTAATGTTACAGCCATTTGGTTGCATAGGCATGACATGTAGCCAAGTTAAGCCCGCATTGAAATGAGTTGTATTAAACTAAAACATTATATTGGTTATGATCTGGTCTAATGTGTTTATTCATAGGTACTCCACTTGGAAGAAAATGTAGAGCAACAGAAAGAATAGCACGTTAGTCGTGAAATTGCGCTAAGGAAGGAATTTGAGGACTAACAAGAGGAGGATCATCGTGAACGGCAAGAGAAGCTCAAGCAGTTCAAAGATCTTATGCTTGGTAGATCAACACATCCCCTCCTACTTAACTAATAGTATATCTTTCTATATTTGTAGTTCAATATCAAATATTATCCATTTAGACCTTTTGTTATGTTGTACTTGTAATTCGAATGCTAAATCTATAAATGAATTTGCTTATAAAACATGATTGGAATGTATTATGTTCACTTTAAACAGTATATGGTTACACTATGTGATCTAAATTAAACAAAACAAACAATGCTTTGTGTGGCCTAAATATTACAAAAAGCCACACAAAAATCAAATTAATGTGGACAACTGTGATAATGATCAATTGTCTACTACAAAGTACACATTTTCTTCACTTTTTAAAACCCAGATGGTCACCACTTACCTTAACACTTTTGGGCCAATATTTTTGCTTAATTGGTTGTGACTCTCAATATACTTAAAACATGATTGGTGCTGGGTACGAATATTTCATATGGCCTCACTTTCTTAATTATTGAATTCTCAATCCATCCACCTATTTGTGGCTATTTTTGGTGTGTGTGGGGATTGATTTTATTGGGGGAGCTTGTTTGCACTCTGTAATAGTGTGGTTCGGTTCTTGTGGGAACTATTTTTGTATATGTGGGCGTGATAGAGGGTGGTGCTGTGGTGGGTTTTTTTTTTTTGTTTTTTTTTTATACTTGATTCAGCATAGTGGGTCAATATTATTTTATTAGTCAACACTTTTTGTGGCACTTTCATGCTTAATTGTATATGACTATAAATAACTCAAACACAAACTAGCTTTATGTGACTCTAATATTACAAAAGGTAATGGCCTCACAAAGATAAAATTCATGGGCCATTATATTTGGACATGAAAATTAGTCACATTATATATAAAATATACACATCATAATTTCTTCCTTTTTTTTAAACGTTATATGGTCACACTTATTATCACTTTTTTTTTTGAATCCCACTTCTTTTTGCTTTAATTGATATATGAGACTAAATACCCAAAACCCAATATGATTGGTGTGACTCTAAATATTACCAAAAGGCCTCCACAAAACATAAAATTTCATGTGGGCCTTTGGTGCCATGAACTTTAGTCACAATCAAGAAAATTACATTATTTCTTAACTTTTATAAAAAAAGTATGGTCTTTCTTATTATCCTTTTGGCCACTTTATGGCCTTGATGGTATGATGATTTTAAAAATACCTAAAAATAATTCTTTGTGTGTACTAATTAATGTCTAAAGGCCATCACAATAATATAAAATTCTTGTGGACATTGGAAGGTTTAGGTTGGTTTTGGAACTCTTTTGTATCTGGTAGTCACGGTTGTTGATTGGATTATGGGTCAGACTATAGTAGGTACATAGGTACGGGGAATGGGTATGATTGTATGGTATGTGATCAAAGAACCACAATATTAAAAAAAATTGATGTGTGGGTGGTGTCTGATTTTTTAGTGTTGGTCAACTCAAACATAAAAATTCTAATGTGCTTAGTGGCCATGGATTAAGTATGATCAATAGTCACACACCAAAATACACATTTATCTTTAGTTTTTAAACAACATTTGGTTACAAATTATTAACTCACTTTTGGGACCACTTTAGGCTTAATTGTTATGTGACTTATACCCAAAACAAACATGCTTTGTAATGATTAAATGACAATTTTAGGCCACACAAAAAAATAAACTTCATGTGTACATTGGTATGATCACTAGTCACACAAAATACACATTTCTTCACTTTTAAACAGCATTTGATGGTCAACTTATTAAACACTTTTGGCCACTTTATGCTTAATTGTAGTGACTAATTACCCACCAAAACACACTTGCTTTGTTAGTGTCTAAATATTACAAAAAGACAACACACAAACATTAAACTTCATGTGGCCAATGGATGAAATTAGTAACACAAAAATTACACTTTTACTTCAATTTTTTAAACACCTTATGGTCACATTATTAACACTTTTGAGCCCACTTTATGCTTAAATGGATGTGACTCCTAAATATAAAAAAAAAACATGGTTTGTGTGCTTATACAGTGTTTACGGTCACACTTATTAACAATTTTGGTCACTGTTTTTTATTAGATACGGACACTAACTCAAAAATGTGACCATAAACACCCTACGGTCGCGCGACCTTTTGTCACACACATTCAAAAATACACGTGTGACTATATGTATATCGTCACACTTTTTTGGTGTAGCCAAATCCACTTTTTGTACTAGTATTCCTATATCATAGAGTTTGACATTTAGAGAATTAATTCCAAATCTAATCATTGGATTTTGCTCAACTTAGAAGAAAATGCATTTAATGTCCTTTTTAAGTTCTTCTATAAATAGCCATCTTGTCTAACATTTATCCATCTCATATTTCTAGCATTTCATTGATCATAGTCATGCCAAAATCCAACAAGGACAACAAAGTCACTCAAAAGAACGGCCTGAATTAGTATTCATGCATGTTGTTTTGTCAATCCTTCACCCTCTTCGCCACCTTATCAACACTTCTCTCCTCCTACCGACTATCAAACGGCACCACCTTCAACTTCTCTTGAGTCATCACCAACCTCTCATATGGCTCCATCAGGATTCTCTCCAGAACAACTCTTTACCACTCCTAAAACAACTTCCCTTTTGTTGACCTCTCCACCTCCGGCACCCTCTCAACCTTCCAAACAAAACTCTCCTTTAGCTATTAACTTAGAGCCCGTTGAACTCATTTTCTCCACACACCCCACATCTCCTCATCCATTTTTGGACTCTCTCGAGGATCTTCCACCATGGACCACAATCCGCCACCTCTTTAACCCTCGTTCAACACCATCGAACGTTTGTCAAACCATCCTTCACCGGTTCCTGATGTTTTGGAACCTCCTTTGCCACCAGTGCCACCACAACTTCTTTCGCACTCCCAACCGATGTGGTCAAACGATGCTTTCCCACTGCTGACTCACGAAATGTATTGTGAGCATTGTCAAAGGACGCAAGTGATCGTCAATGACCTTCATGATGAAATAAGGTTCATCCTCAATCACATTCTTGAGCGCCTCACCACCCTCACCCACCAAAACTTCCCATAGAATAGTTTGGTGTAGAAAATAAAAATATTACTCTACTTTTTAATTTTTAGTTTTTAATTTAATAAGAACATTTCCTTGTTCTTAGTTTTACCTATTTTTGTAAGTGACAAAAAGTCACTAAAAATAGTTGTATGTTTTTATTACAAGGATTAACTGTTCTATACTTGTTTATGTTGTGCCTTGTATTTATGCTTCTAATTCTTGGTTTTTTATCTTTGACTATGTCTATACTAACCAATCTCAAAAGTCAACTTTTTGACTTTCTGCACAGGACCCGGTACCCTTCGTTAACGAAGGACGGTATCTTTTTGAAAAGGAACTGCCAGAACTGGCCAAATAATAGATTGTTTAGGTACTTTCAAAACAAGGGGGAGCTTGTATTTATGTTATTTTATCACTAACACTTTATTTTGTAGCATTAAATCCACTTGGATACCTTAACACCCTCATTTAGGTGAGCATTTGTCAAGGGGAAGTAATACATTTGATTCTCTCCTGATCGATTCTCATTTTTTGCATTCAATTCTCTTCGGATCAACTCTCATCTAAATTATTGCTTTCAATTTTCTTCAAATCGATACTTATAATATATTGCATACATTATGTAGAATATCTTAACACAAGTATGGATTGATTCACTTAGATTTTTAGAGAGAGAAAGATGGTTAGATGAACACTTAGAGAGAGAAAGAAAGATGATAATATTAGCTTAGTGCAAAATATGACAAATGAAAAACCAACACCCTCTCCATGTGTGGAGAGGGTTTATATATGCCTTACAATGGCCGGCTAAGGGCCTCTAGTGGGCTTATCCATGGGCCTTGAGCCCGGTTAGCTTTCTAATTTAACCTTACAACTTACTGCGAGCTACGACTAACTATATTGGTAGTGACTGACACTTTTTCATATTTCTAACAATCTCCCCCTAAAGGAGGTCACTCCAATTTACAAAAATTTAAACTTAGCATACTATGCTTTCACTTCGGTCTTGAGCTCGTAGTCTTTAACTTAAATCATTAACTTGTGATTTGATGTAGTGATCATTGACTTTGGATTTGAGCTAGTTCTGTTGACTTGATATTAATGTGATCTTTGAGCTTCTTGAAATCATCAACCAAGCATAATCTTGTTTCGCCATCTTGTAAACTTTGCCATCTCGTGAACTTGTGACTTCTAGACCGACATGCTCATACCTTTCTTGATTTGATAATCTTGAAAAGCTTTAATGTTGCATCTTTCTTGAATTTCTTTAACTTTAACACTTTGTCACTTCAAGAAGGACGTATGGTATCAGAGTAGAGTATGAGCATATGGCAATGAATCTTGTGAGTCAGCTGAAATCAGGTACCTCCATCACCAACTTTAAATATTCCTAAAATAAAACAGTTAGCAATAAAGCAGGGGGACGAATATGGCTTTGTTATTCGCCCGTGTTTGGTTGGAGTAACCTTCAAATCCACGAGGATTGACCTGTGATCAGATAGATTCAATTTAAGAAGAATCTTCTTGACAATATTTCTAGCTGTAGTATCGAATCTTTCTAACACATATGTATCAGGTTCATCAAACTCAACATGTTCTTATTATCGGAACGTCTCAAAGCAGACAACACGATATGAGTGAACCAGCGAGTTACTATCTCACCGATTGAAATAAAAAATTGATTTGAAAATCAATCGATGTGTCACTTGCTAATGTGTTTTTGTGACACATCGAGAGTGTTAATCATTTCAAAAATTTATCAGCAATTGTTAATTCATAACCTGGAACATGTTTGATTCTTATAGAATCGCACCATCATTTCTTTCCAGTTGTCACAAGTTTTATTCATATAGAATCGCACAAGTCACCTACCATGAGCTTGTTTGATGTTAGCTCAAGCAGGATT
>BQNB010127470.1:570-11395 GCA_026074375.1 Tanacetum coccineum
TTTTTGTTGGTGTTCTTGAGTTTCACATTATTCATACGTTTATAAACCGTTGTTAACTAGTAAAAGTAAATGAAGCTTATTAGTGTAACTAGTGCTCATGATCTTTTGAAGTTATGTATAGAAACCGACCACAAATAGTACTATAATATGCATTTTTTAGTGTTGATATTAAGATAAGCAATGCATATTTTTGGGATCCTTAATAGCATTCTTTGTTGGTTAATTTGGTGATTGTGATCAGGGGAGAAAGAATACTATGAAAAGCAATTTGCAACGTTGAAATCGTTTGAGGAAGTTGATTCTTTACGTGAAACAAAAGTCGATGAGAACGAAGAACAAGAATTGATAGAACAAGCTCAACATGAAAGAGCAATCAACATATCTAATTGGGCTAATATCTTTTTACTCGCACTTAAGGTAAACTGATTTTCAACACATTAATAAACCAAAATATTACCCGTCATATTATTGATAATTAGTTTGATTTTTGCAATGTAGATTTATGCTACAGTACAAAGTGGTTCTTTGGCGATTGCAGCATCAACACTGGACTCATTGCTTGATCTCATGGCGGGCGGTATTCTATGGTTTACTCATCTCTCAATGAAAACCATTAATATTTATAAATACCCTATTGGGAAATTACGAGTGCAACCTGTTGGGATTATCATATTTGCAGCAATTATGGCCACTCTAGGTACGTTCATGATTCATCTTGATTTTGAAGATAAAAAGGTATATTCCTAATTAGTATCGCTTATACCATGTATATACAGGGTTTCAAGTGCTAATACAGGCAGTGGAACAGTTAATTAGGAATTCACCATCTGAAAAGATGAGTGATTTTCAGTTAATATGGTTGTATGCAATCATGTTGACTGCTACCGGAGTTAAACTTATACTTTATATATATTGTAGAAGCTCTGGTAACAAGATTGTTCGAGCTTATGCCAAGGTGCTGATTATTATTTATCTTTGACTCTTATATAAATTTTTTTATGGCAAAACATTGAACAAAGAACAAAATACCCCTTTGTGCATTACCATAACTTAACCATATGTGACTACCAGGACCATTATTTTGATGTGGTGACAAATGTGGTTGGATTAGTTGCTGCGGTACTTGGTGACGAATTCTACTGGTGGATTGATCCTGCTGGTGCCATAATTCTTGCTGTCTACACAATTACCAATTGGTCTGGAACTGTCATGGAGAATGCAGGTTACTCCTTAATCTCGCTTGTATTGCCTCCATCGTATTAAATCACAATGTATGTAGATTGACAATTGTGTGACGATTAATCATATGTCAAATAGTTAATATTTTAAAATGGGATTATCTTTGGACCCATAGGTAATAGCTTTTCTAAAAACGGTTATTGATGACAAGGGGAATGGCAATTGTAGGCTGAAAATTTGCCGAGAAGGAAAATATTGCAACTTCTATGGAATGTCCCCAAACGGTTTCTTTGAATTTCCAAGTGTCATTGGGAGTACTAAAGCAACTGTGATACTAGTAAATAGTAATTACCGTTTGACAATGATCACCTCAAAAACATTTTCTAAAACATTTGCCATATTGTGATACTAGTAATTACCGTTTGATACTTCTGTTGTATATTAAATGGTCTAATGCAATTTGTAGCTACTCCTTGAACAATATTTTTGTACCATTAACTAGTGTACAATGATTCCCATAAAAGTTCTCCACTATTAACCAAATGTGTAAGCATTCAATTATGAAGTTGAGAAATGTTGCAATTTATAAGGCACGCGCAAAAAGTAACTCTCATATTAAAGCCGGAGGGAGCATGACTAATTCATTCTCATGGACTAAATTTTTATTTCATTCGTTTTTGCAGTTTCGCTAGTTGGGCAGTCGGCACCACCTGATTTTCTACAAACACTCACATATCTAGTCCTGAGGCACCATCCTAAAATCAGTCGTGTGGACACAGTTCGGGCATACACATTTGGTGTTCTCTATTTTGTTGAGGTCTGTTATTCCTTCATACAATGTTGAAAATGTGGGGTTTCTTTCAAGTTATATTCTAATACCGTGTGGTTTTTATGCTTTAAAACAGGTTGATATAGAATTGCCTGAAGATTTGCCATTGAAAGAAGCCCATGGGATCGGAGAATCGTTACAGATCAGGATAGAAGAACTACCAGAAGTGGAGCGAGCATTTGTTCATCTTGACTATGAGTGTGATCACAAGCCGGAGCATTCTGTTCTCAGCAGACTTCCCAACAGTCAGCCTTAAAAACATGAAATCATTGGATGGTTTCTTTACTCAAAACTAGAGTTTTGGTTTGATAAATGTTTGTGAGATGGGAATTTTTGCTTAAATGTGATATAAAATTTCATCAACATATCTATTATTGTTTATGGACAAAATTACTTAAAAAGAACATGGGGAACATGGGTTCAGTTTATGTTCCTATGCATATCATTATTTGGAGTGCACAGGTTCGGTTTGGATTTATCGACATTAAACAAAGTGACGAACTCTTATGGCTTTTATATTGAGACCAAGTGTTCCGAACTAGTATAAAATTCCCATGATTCAAATTGAATCCGAGCTAGTTTATTTCAAGACTCAACCACTTTGTTGATTATAAAAACTACTCTCTCGGTCTTAAAATTATTGTCCACAAACAAAAAACACACAGTTTAAGAAAAGTGCATTTATTACTGCTTTCTCTTTCTTACTTTTTAACAGAATGACAATTTTACCCTTAGTTAATTACTAATTTAAAACTTCTTTAATGTTTTTAATAATAACCTTAAGTGAGGGTAATATGATAAACTCAAACTAAATTCATTATCTATTTTTGAAAGTGGACAATTATTTTAGGACAACCCAAAATGAAATAATGGACAATAATTTTAGAACGGAGTAGTATAAGTAATAAGTTAGCTCAACCACTTTGTTGATTATAAAAACTATAAGTAATAAGTTGCTCAACCACTTTCTTGATTATAAAAACTAACGCCTCCAGACACGTTTCAACTATCCATTTGTTACAGAAATTATACGATTATGTTAATTAAATATAGTATAATCCCTTTTAATGTTGTGCATCTATGAACATTTTTATATGCACGTACAGTAAGTACTCGCACAGAATATTGTGTGATTAATTGACAGTTAAAAGTGATGTAAGCCAAGTTATAAAAAAGAGTTACATATATAAGCCTACATAATAGACCTATAAATAGGTCTACTTCATTCATATTTTGATAAGTTTTAAACACACATTCTTTTTTCTCATATCCACCAATCAAATTTTCAATTCAACCGATCATAATTGTATGTCTATTTTTAGGCACACTATTTAGGCTTACAAATCATTTTTCTATAAAAAAGTCAACCAATTTGTATACTCTCTTTGTTTTATGTTACCCGCGCAAAACAGCGGTTTCGAGGGCATTAAAAATAAAAAAAACTAAAAACTATTAAAAATATATGAAAATGGATTTTAAATTAAAGAGCACAAAATTTTGAAAAATATGATGAAATTAAATAATAATAAAAATAAAAAGATATTCAATTTAAAAATAAAAGTGATTTTTTAATTAAAAAGTGACACATGTCACTTTAAGATATGTTTCCCTAAAATAAGATGAATGATCAAGATTGCACATAACAAAAAATTGTTACAAAAGGTGGTTACATAAAATGAGATGGATGTGTTTATTGTTAAAAAAAGGATATTTCCATAAAAAGAAAAAGAAAAGTAATTTTAAGACTTTTTAAATATGTAAGTGCCATAAATGCTTTATAATGTAATCAGTATAAGTATAGACTAGCAGGGTATCCGCGCGTTGCGACGGCGGGTGCCCTGTGATTAACCGTAGAAAAAGAAAAGAAAAATGATCTCAATCAGGCCCGATTCACCATATTTGTAGGTTCTGACCGGTTCTCTTCGGTTCGTTTTCAGACGGCTTTTATTCGCTAGTCGAACCGGTGACCACTCATGTTTTCGGTTGACCCGTTGGTCCGATCCACCTTTCAAAACTATATGTATTAGCATATAAATTGTTTAGAGCTTTGTGTGTTTTATTAGTTTGTAGAATTTGTATAATAACATGTACTTTTCATTATAGAGGTGTTTTAAAAATTATATTAATTAGTAATGGTGTTTTAACAAGAACATTAAATGTGTTGACCAGCCAATAAGTATGTGTTTGTGCATTGGTTAATTGTACATATTGCATTAATGTTTGTATTATTGAATTTCTACTTTTTGAAGTTTGCATTAAAGATTATACAATGTGCATCAATACTTGTATTATTTAATTTTTTGCATCAAATAAAAAAAGATATTAATTTACTTTATATGTAGTATAGATAATTGTAAATTTCTACAGTAGCAAGTTTTCAAGCTAATCTTGGTTCTTTTTATCTAAAAAAACACCAACAGTATTATATAATTTAATTAGAGATAACTTGCACACTCAATTAATAGCCGAAGATCTGAAAACGTAGTTACCATGACAATACACGATAGAGTTAAATCGTTTCACTGGACGATATAATCAACTTTTGCGATACAAGCTTTCAGAAATTTCCATTTTTACCTAAGTTCACGCCATAGACGTGTCACGTGCTCAACACGTGCACTTCCCAAAATTACCCAAACAAAGTTTCAACTACTTTTCCCGCCCAATTATCATTTTCAAATTCTATAAATACTAGCATTGTAATCTTTCACATTTAGCTTTTGATTTCCTTTCTCTTGTATTGTAACAGATTTTAAATTTAATAAACCATAACAAATCCTTTTAGCTTACAACTTCGAGTTATCTTCTTGTTTATATAATTCTGGTTGTTAGCTAAGCCATACTTCCAATCTATTAATAAGATTCAAGTATTGGTATATTCCAATTGGTATTAGAGCATTTTTCTGGCACCATCCCACCATTTTCAGTTACGAATTCAGTTTTTTCAGTTACAATCTTGTTATTTCAGTTACAAACTCTGTTTTTTCCTGTTATCACCACCATTATTCTTGATCTTTGATCAACCATCACACAAACATTAATTCCGGTCATTCTAGACCATTTGTCGAATCCAAAATACGTTCTTGATCTTCAGTCTGTTTCCATTCCCAAAATACGTTAGTTAGGAGTGCGTGATGGTAATTTGTTCCTTGTGGTGAATACAGTTAGTTTGTTACGATCTAGTTACAAAGTAATCTTGGTGGGAACAAGAACTTCAAGTCTTGAGGTTCAAATTGATGAAGCCATAAGAAATTGGGTTACTAATCATGTTGAAAGTGTTGTTGGTCCTTTGAATAAAGAGTTGAAGGTATAGCTGCTAGTTTGGCTCAATTGTTGGTACAATAGCAATATACCAATAGAGGTGATGGAAATAGTAGATTCAGTAGGCTGGGAAGATGGAGTTTCCTAAGTTTCATGGGGAAGATGTGAAAGGATGGATGTTTAGGGTTAAAAGTTTTTTGCCATTGATGCAGTAGGAGAGGCAGATAAGATCAAGTTAGTATCCATTCATTTGTATGATAGGTCTTTAACATGGCATCCACAGTTTGTTAAGACTCATGGTGAAGCAGTTACATGGGCTGAGTATGAGGAAGCTGTGCTTAAAATATTTGGAGATGCTAATGAAGATCCTATGGGTGAGCTCAAGAACTTGAGGTATAAGACTAGTATGAAGCAGTATCAAAGATATTTTGAGGCACTATTGAATCAAGTGAATATCACTGAAGCACAAGCTATTAGTATGTATATTGTTGGTTTGCCTGCTACCATTGAAATGAATGTGAGAATGTTCAAGACAAGGTCCCTTGAAGATGCTTTCAGTTTGTCTAGTTTGCAAGAAACTACTTTGGCTTTGGTCAAGCAGAGGTATAATCCAATTCTTCCTACTCCAAGACCTACTACTGCTACTAATACTTTTGTTAATAGAAATGCTACCTTTTCTGTAAAGAATACTGGTACTTTAGCCTTACCAATATCTGCTAGTCATACAATCACTAAGCATAACAATGTGTTTGGAATTAGGCCAAGGAAATTGTTAAGTCAAAAGAAATATGATGAGAAGAGATCTAAAAATCAATGCTTTTATTGTGACCAAAAATACATGCCTGGCCATAAGTGTGAAGGGCAGATGTTTACTATTGAGATAAGAGGAGAGGAAGAGGAAATATTTGAGGATTGTTTGGAAGAAGAGAATAATGCAATGACTGAGTATGTGTTGCCTGAGGAAGTCCCATAATACACTTCACACATTTCTCTAAATTCCTTGTCAGGAATTCTTACATATAACACCATGAGGGTAAAGGGTAATGTTCTTAATCAATTGTTACATATTCTGATGGATTCAGGCAGTACCCATAAGTTTTTAGATGTTTACAAGACTAAGCAGTTGGGTTTCCAAATTAAGAAAACTTGTCCTCTGAATGTGTATGTGGCTGGTGGAAGTAAATTGATTAGTCAGTACATGGTTAAAAATTTTCAATGGAAGATACAAGGAGTATTGTTTAATACTGATGTAATGTTACTACCCTTAGGAGGTTGTGAGTTGATTTTAGGAATCCAGTGGTTGTCTACTTTGGGCAATATTCAGTGGAATTTTCAGGAATTAAGAATGGAGTTTATGTCAAGGGCAGAAGGTGAAATTAAGGGGAACAAATCAGTCTGAATTAACATGGATGAGTGGTAAATCTTTGTCCAAACAAGCCAGTCAAAAAGATGCTTATTTAACCTCTATGTGTTGTATGGTACCATCTGCTAGTCTCAATTTAATGCAGTGTAGTGTTGATACACAAAGTATAGAATTGCAGACTCTCTTGGAAGAATATGCAGATGTGTTTAAGGAACCTAAAACACTTCCCCCACACAGAAGTTTTGATCACCAAATACCACTAAAAGAAGGAGAGGTGAATGTCAACATAAGACCCTATAGGTATCCACCTGCTCAGAAAGATGTTATTGAAACCATGGTGAAGGAATTACTTGATTCAGGGGTAATTAGGCGTAGTCACAGTCCTTTTTCTTCTCCTATAGTAATGGTCAAAAAGAAAGATGGGCCATGGAGGATGTGCATAGATTACATACAGCTTAACAAGTTCACTATAAAGGATAAGTTTCCTATTCCTGTCATAGAAGAGCTCATTGATGAGTTGCAAGGTGCTCAAGTATTTTCTAAGTTAGATCTCAGATCAGGGTACCATCAGATAAGAATGAAGGAAGAAGATGTGTATAAGACTGCTTTCAAGTCACATGAAGGCCATTATGAGTTTGTGGTAATGCCTTTTGGACTAACTAATTCCCCCTCAACTTTTCAAGCCTTGATGAATTGTGTCTTCAAACCTTTTTTAAGAAGGTTTGCATTAGTCTTTTTTGATGATAATTTGGTCTATAGCCCTTCCATTTCAGAACATATTGATCAGTTGAGAATGGTTTTGCAAGTCATGAGGATGAATACTTTGTTTGCAAAGAAGAGCAAGTGTGTGTTTGGAACAGATAGAGTTGAATACCTTGGTCATGTGATAATTGGTGAGGGAGTAGAAACTGAACCTAGTAAGATACAAGCAATGAAAGAATGGCATGTTCCTACCAATATCAAGTAACTCAGAGGATTTCTTGGTTTAACTAGATACTACAGAAGGTTTATAAAGGGGTATGTTGTTATTAGTCAACCACTAAGTGCATTACTTAAGAAAAATGCATTTCAATGTAATTCACAAGCACAGACAACTTTTGAGGAGTTGAAACTAGCAATGATTAATTCTTCAGTGTTGGCTTTACCAAACTTTAATGTAGAATTTGTTATTGAAACTGATGCTTCAAGTGTGGGTATTAGTGCTGTGTTACAACAACAGGGTCACCCAATAACATATTTAAGCAAGACATTGGCAACCAAACACCAGGCTTTGTCTGCATATGAGAACGAACTATTAGCTGTGGTTATGGCTTTGCAAAAGTGGAGAGGTTACTTGTTGGACAGAGATTTCAAGATCAAGACAGATCATTTCAGTTTGAAATACATGTTGGATCAGAGAATTACAACTCCCTTTCAATCCAAATGGTTGCCTAAGCTACTTGGATTTGATTATGAATTTGAGTATATGAAAGGGAAGGACAATACAATTATTGATGCCTTGTTAAGAATTGAAAGACCAGCAGAGTTGTTTAGCCTGTTATCTTCTGGGTTGTCTAATGAGCTCATGGATGGTGTGATAAATACTTGGATCAGTGATGACAGCTTAAACAAAATAGTTGAGGGTTTGAAGAATAAAACCTTAACTACAAGTATAAATAAATGGGTCAATGATCAGTTATTAAGGAAGGGCAAATAGGTGGTGGGCAAAGCTGAGGCCTTAAGGACAAGATTAGTAGCTCATTTCCATGGTTCTGCTGTGGGTGGGCATTCAGGGGTCTATGCCACTATCAAAAGACTCACTGCATTCTTTTACTGGAAGGGATTAAGGAAGATGGTTAAACAATGGGTAAGGAAATGTGATGTTTGTCAAAGAAATAAATCAGACTTATCTGCTCACCCAGGTCTCCTTCAACCTCTACCAATACCTCATAGAATTTAGCAATAAATTTCTATGGATTTATTGATTCTTTGCCCATGCCACAAGGTAAAATTAAAATTTTGGTAGTAGCAGACAGATTATCCAAACAAGCTCATTTTCTATCATTGGCACACCCTTACAATGCTACTCAAGTTGCTTAGTTGTTCTTAGATCACATCTACAAACTACATGGGTTACCAAAATCAATAGTGGGTGACAGGGATAAGATATTCACGAGTCTGTTTTGGAAGTCATTGTTTGAAAAACTTCAAGTGCAGTTGAAGATGTCCTCAGTTTACCATCCTCAAACTAATGGACAAACAGAAGTGGTGAACAAATGTTTAGAGGGATACTTAAGATGTATAACTGGAGAGAAGCCTAAAGATTGGGTCAAATGGTTGCCTTTGGCTGAATATTGGTACAATACTAATTTTCATTCCTCAATCAATACTACTCCTTATGAAGTGGTGTATGGTTAACCCCCACCCTTGCATATTCCCTATGTGGCTAAAGATAGTAATGCTGAGGCTGTGGATAAAACTTTGCAAGCTAAGGAGAACATTATTCAATTGCTCAAGTTTAATCTCAAAAAGGCTCAGGACAGAATGAAATCACAAGCAGATAAAAAGAGAACTAAGAGGGAATTCAAGGAAGGGTCTACCTGAAGCTTCAGCCTTATAGACAAATGACATTAAGACAAGGAAGACAGAATAAATTTTCATCCAAGTTTTATGGTCCTTTTCAAGTAATAAAGAAGGTAGGAGCAGTAGCTTATAAACTACAGTTGCCAAGTCATGCTATGATCCATCCAGTGCTCCATGTTTCACAACTCAAAGCCTGTCATTATGATGTTATTGAGATGGGTCAGTTTCCCTAATGTGATGATGAGGGTTTGATAGCTGCTACTCTAATCAAACTGCTAGAAAAAAGGATAACTAAGCAAGGAAATAGAGTTGTGGTGTTTGGCTTAATTCAGTAGAGCAATAGAAGTGAAGAAGATGATTTTTGGGAGAACTTAGCTGACATAGTCAAGAGATTCCCTGATTTTGTTCTTGATCCTTGAGGACAAGGAAGCTTTTAAGGATGATGGATTGTCACGTGCTCAACATGTGCACTTCCCATAATTACCCAAACAGAATTTCAACTACTTTTCCCGCCCAATTATCATTTTTAAATTCTATAAATACTAGCATTGTAATCTTTCACATTTAGCTTTTGATTTCCTTTCTCTTGTATTGTAACAGATTCTTAATTCAATAAACCATAACAAATCCCTTTAGCTTACAACTTCGAGTTATCTTCTTGTTCATATAATTCTGGTTGTTAGCTAAGCCATACTTCCAATATATTAATAGGATTCAAGTATTGGTATGTTCCAAGACCATGGGGAGTAGCTGCTTTTGTTCTAAGTTATTGTAATGACATTAATTTAACAATTGCTGGTGACGCCAAGGAGTTTCTTTCTTTTATCCTTGACTTCGCAATAATACAAAGAATATACTTTGTTTTGCCATGTAAAAGTTGCAACAAGCTAACAATCTTCAGACCAGCTACTGAAAAGTTTGGATCGAGATAGCCATTTTACGTCAAATTTCTGGAGATCGCTTCAGAAGGTGTTGGGGGAAAATTTGGATATGAGTACCGCTTACCGCCCTCAAACGGATGGTCAAAGTGAAAGGACAGTACAAACGCTAAAAGATATGTTGCGTGCCTGTGTGTTTGACTTTGGAAATAGTTGGGATCGCCATTTGCCATTGGTCGAGTTCTCATATAACAATAGTTATCACGCAAGTATTAAGGCTGCACCATATGAAGCTTTGTATGAAAGAAAGTGTAGATCACCTGTATGTTGGAGTGAGGTTGGGGATAGCCAACTCACCGGTCCAGAGTTGACCCGCGATACGACTGAGAAGATTGTCCAGATTAAGAATCGTTTGTTAAATGCTCGTAGTCGCCAGAAGAGTTATGCGGATAGAAGATTTAAGCCGTTAGAATTTGAAGTTGGTAATATGGTATTGCTCAAGGTATCGCCATGGAAGGGCGCTATGCATTTCGGAAAGCGCGGGAAGTTAAGTCCACGTTACATAAGGCCATTTAAGATTGTAGCTAGAGTGGGTCTTGTAGATTATACGTTGAAGTTGCCTGAAGAATTGAAAGGAATTCATAGTACTTTTCATGTTTTGAATCTTAAGAAGTGTTTAACGGAATGTGATGTTGTAGTTCTGATGGAAGAAATTCAACTTGATGATAAGTTGCATATGATTGAGGAACCAGT
>BQNB010127471.1:0-19436 GCA_026074375.1 Tanacetum coccineum
GAAGGTTAAATGCTAATCGAATTTGTGATTCAAAATCAATTCTTTTCTTACACTCTTGAAGAATTTGCTCAAATTCTTGACATACCTTATGAGAGTGCTTGTGTCTTTACCGACAAGTGGTCATTTGACGAGTTGGCATATGGTGTTCCTATGGAAGGTCCATACCAAACCAAGCCTCCTTCTCCTAATGACATCATTTCATATATTTGAAATGATCGAGAAGGTCCGGTCACTCGCACCCGTCATAGGCAAAAAAATTGATGTTCAAGATCATCACATTCTCACTCGTGAAATTGTGTCAACCCTGAAGCCTTTGGAAGAAATTATCCGGGAAAATGTTTTCTGTCTGGGGGTAATTAGGACCATGTTCCCGCGTGTATTTGTTACATGCTCTATGGTATTGCAAGATCCGAAAAGTTCAACCTCGCCTATTATATGGCAAAACGAATGGAGTGGGTCACTAAACAAGCTAGGTTAATTTTACCCTATGGTATGTTATTAACCCGTTTGTTTAAATTCGTCATGAGTGAGAGTCCTGAGTTGGTCAATGAGTCTTATGTCTTGTACGATCGTGTCATGAATCCTCTTACCGCTCAACAAGAGCGAAAGACTAGAAAGGATTGTGGCACGAGAAGAGGTCGTCACTCCACTTCTTCTTCCTCCGCCTTCGATCAACCATCCTCCTCTCATCTCAACGATGATGATGATGATGATGGAAATGACGAAGGGACCTCGCGTGCAAGCACTCCTTCCCCCACTCGTTTTGTTAATTCATTAACAAATGAGGTTCCTCGAGTCTTTCAAAACCCACCAAACATTGACCCTGACATGGAACCATTTTACACCCGCCAAACCGAAATCATCAACCGTCAAGTTCAGTTACGAGATGAGCATCGTGGTGGATTAAGGTCAATCGGGAAAGGCCTCAAGAACTTGTGGAGAAACATGAAGAAGAAGTGAGCAATTTGGAAAATTGCTATATGACAATATTAATTATATTTACTACTTTATTATGCTTAGGTACTTAAACTTATGCTATTTAGTAGTAACTTAGTACGTAGTACGAGCAACATAACTTGCCTTGGATGATCATTCCATTTTATCATCCTAAACCCTTGCTTGCATGCACCTTGATACACTATGGTTACTTATATGATATTATGCATGATTATCTCTTAGTTAATATGCCTATATGTGCTCTTTAATAGAATTTAAGATAGTTAGTTTTGTGAATTTGATTATTAAGTATTAGATGATTCATGGTGAAATAGGATTGACTGCAAAAGGAAAAATCAGGGAAACTTTTTCTGTACAGGATTTACAAAAATCAGGAAAAACTAGAAAATTTTCGTTTCTCCAAAGAACGGCCCCATAAATAATGGGCGGCCTCCAAACATATCTGGGACCGCCATCAGAGTCACGAAAATTTTACTGTGACTACCTGATTTTTTTCTGTAGTTGACTATTCTCTCCACTAGACATAGCTATACTTTCTGCATTTTGCTAAACCACTTTTGGAATCTATTTTCTTAATCCTCATGCTTTGCCTCTTCAATCCTATTCTTCCTAATCAAATAAGCCTTCCTTCCCACTCTTCTTATCATCTTCATCTTCTTCAAACCCTTCTACCATGGATTCCACTCAAGCATCTTCCTCCCATGGCTTTTAGAAAATCAAACTCACCATCATACCTCTAAAACAACTCTTTGTTGATCTCACAAATGATGATGAAAACCTCACTACACCTTCTCCTACAACAACTTCTTCATCTCTAACTCCTCCAAATGCACCATCAAAAACTCCATCAATGAATAAAACCTCATCAAGCCAAGAGAACACATCTTCTTCTTTTCAATCAAAACTTAAAATTTCACCACCATCATCTAATGAACCAACTTCTCCTTAACCTTTAAACCCTTTACTTAACAATATCTCGAATGTTCCTCCTAGACCTTCAAACCTTTAACCACTTCAAAGTCATCCTTCCTTGGATATCACTCTCTCATTGTCACCATTTGAAACCCTTGAAACTCCATTACCACCATCTCCACCACAACCTCAACCACCTATCATGAGCCATCCTCTTTACTAAAACTATTATGACTACCATGGGTCAACATGCATATGTTGTTCTCACAACCGAAATCTTTTCTTAACCTTAAGAGATGAGATGAACATCATTTTTGCTCATCTTTAGTATCTTCTCACTACCGTAATCACTTCACACTTTCCACCTCAACCTTGAAATGTTTTCGATAATCTCATAATGTGTCACCATAACCTTTTGCTCAAAAGTTATCTTATATGAATCATAAATCATCTAGGATTTATGTAGTATTAATACTCTTTTTTTAACTTAACTTTATGCATAAGTTCTTGTCTTCTTGTATGAGTTAATTAGTTATGTCTACTATTGTTTCTTGTATGAGTTTCTTAAGTGATGAATGAAACTACTTTATGGTTTAACTTGCATGAATTGCTATATTGCTACTAGTTGGGAATATATTCTTGCACTTGTACTTCTAACTTTGTTTTGTAGCAAACAATTTTCGTAAGATCGATCCCTTGGTGCCCCTAACGAGGGGGAGCCTACATCAAGGGGGAGTCTTGATATCGTAGACTTCTTTCTTTCTACAACAATTCAACAATCATCCTTTTTGAATTTGACAAAAAAGGGGGATAAATGAAATGAAACTCATTAATAATTTGAAACATTTAATTTTATAAAAAATTAGTTTATATTTTGTCATCATCAAAAAGGGGGAGATTGTTAATACAAATAATGTCTAAAAACGTTATTTATATTTTTCAAGCTCTCGATGTTTTGAAGATAACAAAATGTAAAAACGTTTACGATAAAAATAAACGTTTACAAATTATTAATCGTAAATTTCTATTTCAAATGTAAATCACTTAAGTGGTCCAATCTCTTCTTCTCATCTCTCCTCTCATCTCTATCAAGTGCAAAAGAAGAACATTCGTATTCGCCAAGAAACGAATTGTTGTTTAGTGATCTCTCTTCTCTTCTTCTAAGTATTAAATCTTCATTGTAATTATCTTGTGTAATTGTGTGATTCGGATTGTGTGTAAATCCGATAGTGTAGATCTTGTGATTGTGTAGTGCTTGTGAATAGAGATTGATACTATTGCTAAGATTAGGTAACTCGACACTTCTAGCTTAGTGTCGTGGAAAATAACGTAAGCGACGTTAAACGGCTATTCTCTGCCTAAAGGGAGCTTCTGTATGACAAAGTGAAATCTCGAGAGGATACTCGAGGAGTGAGGAGTAGGAAAAAGCACACAAGAGGTAGCCACGTAGATAACCGAACCACTAAATAAAAATCACTTGATGCGTCTTCTAGCGGTTTTGTCTTGGTTTGATTGTTCCTTTCCTTATCTCTTTATATTGTTGTCATTGTTATTTAGTATTAGTTTAGATATTTACATTGTTGATTGGTTGAACATACAATTCGAATCTAAGTATTTTGAAAGTAAACTCTTAAAACGTAAAACGAACTGGTAAACTATTCAACCCCCCTTCTAGTTTTCACATAATGTTTTAATTGGGTATGATGGGGATCAAATGGCATGTTAGTAGTGAAAGAGTATTTTGGTGTGTGAGTGTTAAAAGTGAGGATATTGAGGTGGCGTTGAGGTGACACCAAAAAGTTGGTTTTGACATGCTACCATACTTGATTCTCTTAGATCCTTAGGTAAGGTAACATGTCAATTTTCACTTTCCAGTGTCACCTCTGCACACTCACACACCAAAACACCTCTTCATTAATGGCATGCCATTTTCAAACAAATTAAATTTCATTTATTCAAAAATACAAAGTACAATATGCAAATTAAAAAAGCATACGAAATTTAAAAAACGATACAAAAATTAAAAAAAAATCAAATTATTAATAAACTAATTTTCTTGTTGATGTCATTATCAAACATGCTCACTAAGATTTCGTTGAATGCTTAAGTGTGTTTTATTTATCACGTGGTTCTTTAGCTTTGCTTCGTTGCACTTCGCATCTCTCGATCCTGGTACGTTGCATACATTGTCGCGGACTAATAGAAATGTCGTTCGTTTCGGATATCGCAAACTTTTAATCTTTAAAAATCATGTTATGCAATATGATGCACGTGTACATGATTCTTCGTAACTTGTTGATAGTCCAAGCACGCGCCGATTGGTTATAATATGCCAACGTCCTATGGAGTACACCACGGCACTTTCAACATCTTCTCGGCACCTAGTTGTCGGTACGTTTAATTGAGGCATTTTTTCTCGTTCTCGTACAACCGTAACATGAATTTGACAAAAGTTGCCCACTGTGGGTAAATCCCGTCAGCTAGGTAATACCTTTTTTTCAAATGTAACTATGTTTACTTCAAACGGAGCCACAGGGTCGACGTCATCAAGAAGGTTGTCGAATAACGAAGAAATATTTAAAATGGTAAGATCGTTATTCGCACTCGCAACGCCGAAAAATGCATGCCAAATTCACAAATCGTATGAGGCAACGAATTCAAGCATTATAGTTGGGATTTTTATCAGCTCTCCCAACTTTCCCGTGCCATCATTTCAGACAATTAGTCAATTCTCATTGCATACAATCAATGCTTCCAAGCATTTTCGAAAACCCATGAACCATGTTATGTGTGGTGTATAACTTTTGAATGTCATTGAAGTTAGATTTTTCCTATTTGTAAATATTCATCAAATTCATCTGGTGTTGTGCCGTACGTCAATTGACGTATGGCGGGTGTGCACTTCATAATAACACTAAAACTCATCTGACCCGTACAATCGGGTCGGATCGCAAAAAATTTAAAATGCTCGGAAAGAGGTTAGACAATTTGAATATAAGTTTCAATACCTTGGACTATTTTTAAAAATAGTTTTCGGCTCATACGATATACGTCTAAAATAGTAATCCGGATATTTTGGATTATTGCTAAAGTAGTCGGCCATCAAACGTGCTTCAACAATATCACGCTCACGATAGATCGGAGTACGGGTACGTGATCTTTCGGCTTGTTGTTGCAACGATTGATCATACTGAACGACTTTCATAATC
This sequence comes from Tanacetum coccineum, assembly GCA_026074375.1. Classification (NCBI taxonomy): domain Eukaryota; kingdom Viridiplantae; phylum Streptophyta; class Magnoliopsida; order Asterales; family Asteraceae; genus Tanacetum; species Tanacetum coccineum. Next base: position 5,079 of record BQNB010127471.1, read on the forward strand.
AACTAGATGTCACTTTGATCATCGAGATCGGACGTATCGGAAAAGATGAATCACTCATGTTTTTTGTAAGGAGTATTTATTTTGATAGAGAAAGTTGTGTAAAAAATGATTAAAAGGCGGTAATATATATAGTGTTTAAAAGGGGTTAATTTCAAATTAAAAAAGAACTTAAAAAAAATATAGCCGTTATTTAACGGTTACCCTTCTTTCGTCCTTTCCTCGCCAGTTTCACACCATTTAAGTAGCGCCAAAGCAAAATTTTTTGATGATCGGTGTGGTGGCGCACAAGTGGCGGCCCCAAATGGCTAGCCACGATGGATTTTGCAGGGGTGGGCCGCCAGGATACCGTATGCCCCTAGGAAATCAATCTAATCACACGTATCCACTTCAGGAAAATATTTGAATTTTGTGTCTAGACGTTTCATAATTTGTCTTGACCTTTTAGGGGATGATAAGTTGGTAAAATGATTCATTTGGTGGTGATTGTATAGCGGTTTACAACTCATATCTCTTTTACAAATTTTTTCGGTCGTGCATTGTACTATTGTTTGTAAGAGTTCAATTACTACGCAAGTGCAGCAAGATGAAAACAAATAGGTATATGTCGGAGCTCTAAACATTGGAGCATCAGCACATCTACAATCAATTCTAAAAGATTTTACTATAGTTGGAACAGGAAGAGAGCGAGCGAAAAAAAAATGAGAAGAATAAGGTAATTTTAACCACACATTTTAGACCGGGAAGGAAAAATTATAGGAAGATGCATGCATTTTTTTTATGCATCTGGATTGTGTAGTTGTCATTACTTCATCTTTCACATTTTAATCTAGTATGCAATCTATTGTGTAATTGTAACTCTAGTCGGTACCGCAAATCGAATAACATAACCCTACACTGGATAGTTAATGTGATCACTGCATCAAATAGATTGCATGGTGCATCAACGCGAAGTCATACTCTAAATATCAATAAGACAGAAGCAAGAATCGGCTTTGATAGGATGATCATACCAGATTGCCAAACCTGGATAATGAGAGGCAAGCAGAACCAGATTGTCAAAAGACCTTAATTTCTTGAACCACCTAGTGCTTGTGCCTCTAAAAGAAAACGATGAAAATCTTGTTTTAGTCGACCATTAGAAGTTATATGGTGCTAACAAATGCTATTAGAAGCCCAACAAGCCAGCATTAGAATGAGCAAACTTCACAAAACAAACCAATGATATGTAATCTCCAGGCCTAGTAGATCTAAGTTTCCACTAGCAAAATTTACCAAGAAGGTGACAAGTTAGAAGCACATTCGACTACTCCAAAAAGCCATAAGCACAATACAATTACCATGTTACTAATTTTGACAACCTAGACAACGCTATATAGTTGCTTGTGAAGAACTGATGTATAGTCACCAAACTGAATGTCGGTAGGAGGATGCAACTCAAATGCATACACAATTGCCTTTGACACCAACATCGCCTTTTTAGTACTGACGTCATCAGAAAGCTTCCCAAAGCTGTATTCATCAAATGCAAATGATTCTCTAAGAAAGAAGAAATTCTCTCTCGCAAGACTTTCAACCTGCAGCAATAAATGATGTTTACTTTTGAGTATTGTGATTAAGTAGACATTTCCAAATCAAAATCTTAGATAGTGTGTTAAAAACGACTTTTTAGATCATAAGTATAGAGTTGGCAACTTCAACCCATTTACTTATGAGTAAGTGGATTCGAGTTATGTTTTAACTAAAATGGTTAAACTGTTATAACAGAAGGTTTATGAGGAAACAGGTCAAACGAGTCAAAAGCTGCAGAAGTATAAATTATTTTATGACGCAAACGCAGAGGTATTTAGGGCCAAAAATCCTGGTAAACTATTTTATTTGAAAGATTCAGACCATCTTTGAAATATTTTTACTATTATAATTCGCATACTAATGATCTACAAAAACTACAAAGTTTGCACAGGGGTATTTAAGGGTCAACCCGTGCATAAAAGTTTCGAGTTTTGACACATTTAGGCCATTACCCACCCAAACTGCCATTTTGTCACCTTTCCAGTCGAGGTATAAACTTCCTAATTCGGTTATTCAAAAACTAAACTATTGTTGAAAAGTAAGTTTTTTTTAAAAAGATGTTTTGGGTCAGCCCAGCCTGTTTCGACCCATTATCACCCAGCCATCCTCACTCATAATTTCACCACTACAGTCTAGGTATACCTTTATTTTTACGGAAAAGGGGGAGTAAGATATGTAAGTACCTGCAGTTGAGCAAAGCGGATGTTGTTCATAACAAGGATAACTTGGACTTCATACAACGAATCACCCAATATACGAACAGCAAGATACTCGAAGAACGTTTTAAGGAGACCTTTCTGCTCTTCCCAGTTCTCTATATCATTACTGAACTTCGGAATCCAGATAGCACACTTAATTTTATTCCACGGGATTGAGTTATTGGCAGCTTTGGAAATGATTGTTCCGTGTGGGTGAGAGAGTCCCCAAATTATCCTTAAATCTTGCAAACTCGGCTCAATTGTATATTTAACAGCAGATGTTGTTAACACTATAGCAGACGGTTGGTAAAACTGAGCAAAATTTGCAGAGAATTGCATATCGAAGTCGTCGAATATAAGAATGCACCCATCATATGGGGATGGAAATAGACGTAACAGATGAGGAGCCTCAGGAGCTAAATCTTCTGCTACACATAATGCTTGTCCATTGTTCGGTAAAGAAACCTGGTCTGAACTATGAGAGAAAAAACACGAACTTCCATTTCTACACCCCTGTAGATAAATTAACAGTCAGAACCAATGCTTATGTTTTCCAGAAGAAATATAGAGTAGCATTCACTTTTCTAACTCTTTGTTTTGGTTATCATACTTACATAGTGGAAACCATCATATAGAAAGTATAATGCCACGCATCAAAACATAAATCTATGGGTTGCAACAACTGAAGACTGAAGTGGTGAATGTCATTTCTTTGAATGAAACAGCATTGTTTACAAAGTATGGTAAGTAGAAGTGAGAAATTCAACATATTTTCCGAGAAATGAGTCGATATGAGCTATACATTGTCTCCAGTGGGTCAAATGGGTAAAGTATAAAAATTTGGCTAAGAACGATACGGGGCAAATGGATCAACAGTTTCCTAAAATGCTTTTAGATACTTGTAACCTTCTAAATTGTTTTACCATAAAATCTGATTAATATTTTAATACATTAAACATCTAAATATGTAAAAGGGTAAAAGGTGTTGACAGGCCAACCTGACCCAATTCGTTTTCACTAGAATAAAAACTACTTGTTTGACCCTAACCTAATTTGACAAGTTACCCAATAGCCCATTTTGTATTTAATTAAAAAAAACAAAGCAAACAGTTGTATGGTACAACCAAAGATTTGATGTTCACCAAGTACACAAAAGATAGTGCGTACCTGCAACGATATGAAAAATTTACAAGCTGGTCTTCTAGCCTCTAGTGAATGGGAATATAAACATTCACTTCCCTTGTTGCATGTCCCACTGGCAAAAAATCTACATATAGAAGCTTCTAGACCATTATTAGGCTGGGAAATCAGCTGGTTGCCAGGCACATTCTCCAGATAACTAATCCTTATCTGCTTGACATGACAAGCATGGCAATATTAATTTTCAATCTAAAAAGCAATAACTGAGGCATGTGAAGCAAAAAAAAACTATACCTCTTTAATCGCATTAGCCAATCTAAAAGCCACCTCATTCTTGTTAAATCCATTTGCATCCACAAAAGGTAAAGCAATACATTTCTTTGTTGCATTAATAGGATTGCTGGGGTCATCGTCTGTTGCAAGAGGATCAGAATCTTCATTGTGCTCAATCGTAAGAAGACATGTATGCTGAAACTCATAGGGTTCATAGTAAGCCGGTAAACCATCAGAGGTTGCTAGAAAACTGGGACGATATTTATGCACGGAATTAAGAACACTCTCATCTGCAGACATAAAAATTACTCCCCATAAACATAAACTTACATACAAGTTACAGGTGGCATTCAGTGGCGGAGCCAGGAAATGCAATTACAAGGGGCATCGAGTAATAAAAGGGTTCTTATTGTAACTTAAAATAAACCGGGTCGGGTTTGTTTTAAGGCAACAAAAGTGCCACTGTTCGGTGCATTCGACACTTATATATTATATCCGTGTGATAAGGTGAAATTGTTTATAAAATATTTGTTTGTAATTTTAGCTGTTTTCGTAAGGTCCTATAGGTTAATAAGTTAAGGTAAATTTAAAAAAAACATTTTTTAGCCAATGAGAGACGACAAGATGTAACAGTATCAAATTTTTTTCTTTGATATCTACATAAAATAATTACAATAAGAAATAATTTAATACCCACTAGGCTCTTTTTGTAACAGGCCCACTCAAGTACTCAACCATCCCCATCACTGACCTTTCCAAAATTTCAAGTTCTTTTTGTTTTCTCCATTTATTCCGGTGAAGAAAATCACCACAAAATAATTTCTGGCATAGAAGAGGACTTGATCGTTAATCTCACATAATGCAGAGGGCACTCGTATTATTTACCTGAGGGCACCGGGCTTTTTTTGACCAAATTTACTTTTTTTCCTATGTAATTCTGTGTGTCCGCCGGAGCTCTGTTGGGGGCAACGCCCCCCACTACTTAACAAGTGGCTCCACCCCTGGGTGGCAATCCCAGCCCAATTAACTATCAATGGGTCGGTTTGGGATATTAAATCTCAAACGAGTCAAATAAATCTAGACTAAAGTTGGACAAAAACAAATGAACTTAATGATTTGAAAGTGATTTTGAGTTCATTTACATATTTAGATTATTATTGTAAAACTACTGTTTGGTAATAATATTTGATGCATTAGCTATCTATTAACAAAAATGGGTAAAAATTCGTTTCTGTGTTAACCCAATCAGCATGAAATGTTGCAAAAAAATGACTTTTGACCTATTACCTAACCCAAAGAACCCACCCATCACGCACCCGACATATAAAACATATCAAGGTTAATCACAAAAATCATACATATGTTGGAAATATGCTGGAGTGCTGACTGCAAAAGATTGTGGAACAAGCACCACTCTTCTTCGATCTTCAGGGATAGAGTTTGGGTGTCTGACTTTTCATTAAACTTCAAAAGGCGCTTCAACCTCCCAAGACGAACATTATCCTTCATAATGGTAAAATGCAAGTTATCGTAGCCATTCAGCGTGTAAAACTTATAATAAAATAAAGGATAAATCATGCAATCGCTATCTACCTGAAAAGTACGTTGCCAAAACTGGAAGGCACACAAATTTGCCATGTATGCCACTTCCTTCCTACCCATCAAACCAGTGATCTTACCCTCTTGATTATAGTAGTCATCAGTGAACTTAGAGAACTGTAATATAAAGTAAAAAACATCAGGGTCATCATTTCAAAGGCCAAGATATGATTTGAACTGAAATTTGCCTAAAATGGCCAAAAATTAAACAATCAGCTATACAGGAAACAGGCCAGATAGATCAAACGGGTTGTACTAAGTGTGTTTTCAATTATACAAAAGCTCCTGAATCAAATTAATCAAAATACTTATATTAACATAGCTTTTGTATCGCATCTAATGCATTAATTATTTAAAAGCAAGTCCAAAAGATGAACAAAAAGTTAGTTGCCATACAACCTGTTCGACCCACACTAAAAATATACCCGTTTTTACACGTTACACAGCCCACCCGACCCGCCCATCTTTCCCCCTTTATCCCATATTCCGATTCCGATGTCATTACCAGTGCTTCTTGTCCAAAAGGACGGATGATGGGTAAAGGCTGTGTATCCATCAGGATACCAATGATGATGCCTTCGCGTAGCATTCCAGCTTCTCCAAACTTCAGAATAAGCATTGAAGTATCAAAGGACAAAGAAAAGCTGGAAAGCAGTCGTCCATAGAAAGTTGGCTCATAACGTCCTCTAGGAGATGTTCTCTCTAATGCTTTAATATGAACCAGCAATTCTAGCGCGTCGTCAACAACTTCCGGTCTTGGTGGATCCATAACTTTCTGCAACAAGACTGAAACAACCCTTAGATTAGTTCACAGATAATAGAGAAATATACCAATGGGTCAGTATTGCTTTATATTTTTTAACTGGGTCAAATGCGTAAAATGTAAAAAAATTAAATTATATGGAAACAGGCTGAATGGCTTCAAAACCGTTTTCTCGACATGATAAACGTGCCCCAACCAACCATTTTGCTACCTTTGAGAAATCCACTTAAGCAACAATAAATAAAAATGAGACATGAGCAAGCACACAGAAGAAAAACGAGTACCATCCTTCCATGAACACATATCTAAAGCCAACTACATGGCATATTCAACAAAGAATTAAGGAAAAGGTGGACACGAAGCAATTTTTGCCCAAGAGTAAAATATGATCACAAAATTAATAAATTTCAATTATGATTTGAAATTGATCTATTGAACTAAATGATCCACAAGTCTCGGTGCACCAGAAATACACTTTAAAGATATAGCGTAACCCAAATCGACCCATTCATAATTATTAGGGTCGAAATTTCCACCTCTATAGAGTGAATCCTTTAAACGTCCAAATTTTGTAACGCTAAAGCATATAAATACCAGAAACAAATTTCCACACGAAGAAAGCAAGTACAGCCGTATAGGTGAATAAAAAGTTAATGAAGAAGAGGGGGGAAGGTACAGACATGTTATCGACATAAAAAGTATATGGAAAGAGAATCTTACCCTTAGGATCATTAATTGCTCTTGATTCAGCACATGTCGTAAGAAGCACCTGTTGCCTCAATGATAATTTTAATATAGCCGGGGTTTCATATTTCTCTAACTGGCCAAAAAAAGATTCAGTAACAAGTCGATATACTTCCCCATCACAAGTGCGGCCAGTTCTTCCTCGGCGCTGCTCAGCCTATAACATGCAACATGTTGGCCTTTAGACTTAACTAAGATGGTAAGAACCAACGTTACAAAATTAGCAGTTTAGACTTGGAGAAAAGGTAACTTTGTGGAGGTAGAAACTGGTTGGAATGGTTTGACAAAAACACTTTTCGTTCAGATTTTTTATGCTTTTATTATTAATTAATGTGTAATATGATCACGAGATTATATTAATTCAAATAAATCTTTGAATGAAATGATGCAAGATGTTTTCTGATTTGAAAATATGCTTTGGGAAACTTCTGACCTGTTTCTTTTCAAGCTAGTAACTGTTTTCAATTTACGCATCAAAGATAACCATGCCCCTGATCGACCTTGCATACTAAAATGTATGAAACTGCCACATCTAGTAAGAACAGGTAGATTTTACTAATTACCTGAGATTCAGATACCCAAACAATCTCCGACGATTCATTTTTTCTATTTGCATCCCAGTAGACTTGTAGAGATCTGCATGAATCAATCACATAGGCAACTTTTGGTATTGTTACAGAAGATTCTGCAATGTTTGTAGCCAATATAACCTGCACCAAGAAGAATGTTTAAGAGAAAAGTGTGACGTGATGAGAATTTGCATCCTAAACACACATGACCGCAATCAATTCATGTAGAAAATCTTCTAAGATGTTGATTATGTGTTCTGAAAACAATTATGCTTGTTGAACAATTAGAATCAGATTATCAGCAGTAGAAAATAGTGCATGGGTGTGCTTCTAGCCTTCTATCGTTCAAGTTCTAATCATCAGTACATCAAATGCCTTTCTGATTATCTAAAGATTTAATAGATAAAATGATCAAAAAGGCAAACCTTTGGCTAAAAAGAGACTTTTTTGTGGTGGGGGAGCAAAAGTATTTGAGATTAGGTTAAAAGATGGGGTGAATAAGTAAATGCACTTCACCCTTAGATGATTAATGTTGTTGCAGCGAGCTCAAGATCTAGATTTTATTATTTGACTCCCTACCTAATCAAATAACCAGAATATGTTTAGCTATACATCAAAAACTAATATTTGTAACACCAAATCGCAATATGCAGATAATTAGTTCCAAAACGTAAATCCATACACCGCCAACTACATGCTATGAAGAACATTAAAACTCACCTTCCGATGGGTCTGCGAGATTGTCATTGCATTAAGAGCTTGCTCTGTGTCAATGCTACTATGTAGGATGTGAATTTTGAAAGCACTACTAAAGCGTTTCAGAGCAAGCCATTGTTGCTCCAAGGCATGATACGTAGGAAGGAATATCAAAATGCCCTTCTCCATATCTGGTTCATTTTTGTGAATATGCAACACAAGATTGTGTATAAGCTTGTGCACTTCCTCATTCATAACTGCTTCTGATGAACCTGGGCTAGGTCCATAACAATATTTTGTAGACAGATTTTCTGAACTCATTTCAAGAAGTTCAACCACCTGGTTTATGTACAGGTAAAATACCATAATTAACAGAAGTTCCAAGAATCGTCCCAAGGGTAAGAGTTATGGATTTATGATATAACATCCTAAAGGATACTGTGATCCTAAGTGTTACCTAGCATGCATAAACACATTGTTGATTCAGTTTGGTAGCAATTATACAAATAACAGCAGTTGGTTAAAAGTCATCATAAAAGTTTTCGATATACCACTTAAAGCTGGAAGAACAGCAATGTTAATTAGGGCTCCAAAACCATGCACAAAATATTGATTAGGTTCTCAGAAGCTTCAGCTTTTGGCTTGCAACCTTTTTCTAAGAATATAATTAGGACTTAGAATTTGAAAAGTCAATATAATGTATCTTCATAACATTGCAAACAGAACTCTAGGAAAGGGATGAACTTGTTTGGCTGTGTTGTTTTCTCTCCATATATAGTTAGTGGTTTTTGCTGATAATGTGAAGTAATATAGCATAATTTAAATAGCTTTAGCATGGTTGCGTTATGCAATGATAAAAATAAACAACTAGCACATACTTTGCATGGTAAGTAGGCCTTCAATGAATGGTTGTAAATTAATTGTACGATATTTTTTTAGCTCTAATGTTAGCATGTTACATCCCTAACCATATAGTTTGAAGTAAATGTTTCTCTCCGCAGACTACTATTCAGCATGCCCAATCTTACCTTTGAAGCAAATCTCGATCTAGCACAGTAAGCATAACAGACTATTTAAAAACACGATTACTAGTGTTGATTCCTATATTTAGACTTAAATCGTATGTATTATTTGTTCTTTGCATGGTAAAACATCTCCCAGAGAAAAATGAAACTCATACAGTATATCAAACAGTTTTGCTTTATTAATTGATAGCTTCATGCAAATCACTGCAATATTGTCTGAATGATTATGTGTAACATTTGCACACATTTTAAGTAATTAAACTAACCTGCTCAAGATAGGACACTCTTCGCTGGTACAATGTATGCTGGCTAGAACTTGGAATTCCTAAAACTTCGACCCTTTCACCTCGACCAAGATCCGCAAAGTACTCTTTGTATCTTGTAATATCAGCAGTAGCAGACATCAATACCACCCTATCAAATGCAGTTAAAGCCACAGAATAAGCAGTAAGAAATAATCCAGACATGGGAAAGTATCTAAGTAGATTCTGGAAAAAAAGAAGCTGTTAAGATGATATATATAGACAAATGTATGCAATAAATAAGGTAACACGACAAACAAGAAACAAATATGCTAACCTTAACCCGCTGTTTTTTATTAAAAACTGCTTCACACATACAAGAACAAGATCCGACTCAACAGATCGTTCATGCACTTCATCTAGAATAATAACCTTATACCTAAGAGCATTCATTCCTTTTTCTCGGATTTCCTCCAACAAAACCCCAGCAGTTTTAAAGATGATCTTAGAGCTGCATAATTAGAAAACCAAATTTTAACGACTACAAAAAAGTTGGCACAAAAAATATGGAAAAAAACCAGTGGTGCAAACATATAAATATACAATCTAACTCTACAACCGATATAAAAATAAAAAGCTTCCTTAACCACCATATGAGATGATTTACACAAGTCATGAACACTTGTCAATTATTTCATATATGGCTTTTAAGACGGTGCCCGACAAGAATGATCTGTTGTTATCCAATGAAATAATTGGACACTTAATATACTCTAACGTGTATCATTCACTGGTGTGCACAATGTGATGTTTATTAAGACATCATGCATGCCGTTTAACATGCAAACAAGTATCACAACTAAATTTGTCCAGGTGCCTGATAATATAACTTCTCTTCTTGCTAGCAGAAACAAGACCTACAAAAGGTAAGTTATAGCAAACAGTGGGTCTACAGCTTGTCATGCTATCTTCAGAAAGCAAACTATCAGCCAATCTTGACAGGCAATTTAAACACCAATTTCATGACTATTTTCAAAAAAAAGAGGCCATAAGGTTTCCAGCACAATAAATTTAAGAAGGCTGATGTTGTAGTAATTTTGTTTTCGCAAAGTGTGTATTTTCTAGACTACAAAGATGTAACATAATGATGAAGATGATCTCAGCTAGAAAGTAACAACATGAAGCATTTATCAAATCAGTCAATCAGTGATATGATAATATGAATACCTGGCGGACATTAACCCTGAGTGACCCTATGTTGATATCAACTCACATCTCTGCTATACAGTTTCGGGCTTTAGCCACCATTTTAGCAACTGCAACCACAGCAAATCTCCTCGGTTGCGTACATAGTATAGGCTCTATATTTTCTTCCAGTAAGAACTGAGGAACTTGCGAGCTCTTCCCTAGATTAACAAAAAAGGATTATAACAGTTAATCAAAATTTTCAAGCTACTTACGAGGAGAAAAAAAGTAATCGATAATCAAAAACCTGGAATATTCAAACATGCATGCTCCAAAAAACATAATAGATGTTTTAGGATACAATATAGTTAAAACAAACATTCCTTCGAATACTACAAGTGAACTTTGACCCAGCCTCATCATATACAGATCACGGTGCAACACGGAACTACATTCAAGAGGGAAAGTAGTGCGGATATTTAAGATGTTTTTTATAAGTTTCTTATTTAACAAGTGTTATCCGCTTATAGTACCTTTCAAGTATTTATACATTGTCTTCCAAGATTTGAGTAACACTAAGACGTAAGAAGCTTCATAATGACGTCCTTATTAAGAAGTATATATGTAACGAATAAGTTAGTTTCCAAATATTCAATAGCATATGATGTGTGCATCCCAATGAAGGAACTTAAGTACAAGTATATCACTCCGTATTTGAGAACTATAGTATTAGCAAAATCCAAAATGGTGATTAATTCCAGTTTTAGATGATCATTAAATAGTATAAAACAGTAACATGAGCTTCCAAACTTCTAATGCATTATAGATGTAATAGTGTGAAACAACGAATCCTAAACTCACGTGTGTCCGATCTTGAATACGCAACCTTAAATCCACTAATCGTGATCAAGAGATTGTATATTTTCCACTTTCAAAAATAAGTAATAATGACAAGGACTTTCTCTATACAACCAAACTACATCTGAAGGGCCTTATGTAATTCATTTCTTCTTATAGTCAGCATAAAGTAAAAGAAGCAGGAAAAAAAGGTTCATTTTAGTCTTCAGCGACTAACCAATAACGCAAAGACAAAACAAAGAACATGGAGGATCGGAAGAGCGGAAAAGATGGTTTTTGCTTAATCTGCTTCTTTTTTCTACTTTTTTTCTTTCATTTCGATGCATATTAGCTTTTTAGGAAACCTTCAATAACTTTTACAAGAGAACATTTCCTTCATGGGACGATTAATCGAGTTCACGTAAATTTCATGGAAACTCAAGCACAACAATGTAACTAGTCACTTCAATGTAATTTTTTCCCTATTTATGCACCGGAATCGTATCATCCTATTCTTCAAAGTGGTACACATAGTATTCTACAAGCAACAGATGCACACTTGCAACTCTGTATTGGTATCCTACAGTCGAACGATATTGACAAATGACAAATATGTTTTCTAGTGCTAATTGCGAAATTAATGTTCTTAAAAATCAGTCCATCATCCAAACCGTTAACCTTTATCTCCTCTGCATAAAAGCATACATAGTCAAGTTACATATCAAATGTACTTATACGAGTATACGACCGGTGCCGCAAAATTTATAGATCCATTAAGATTGTGCATCTCCATCTCAGAAATATGTATATACGGGCAATGCATCCCAATGCAATTTATGAACTAACTTCCAAGTGAATAAGTGCATAAAAACCTAAAAAATCATGGTAAACTGAATCTACCATTACTCGATACCCATAATTCCATAAACACAATCTATTAAAGTAAACTCGTTAGAAGTTTCCATGTCTAATCAAAACAGACGCGTAATTCATCACTCAAAACTCAATAAAAGATCAACAAGACAACAAAAAAAAAAAACAAAACAAAAAATGGCTAATTAACCAACACTATAACTCCATGACCAATTACTAATACGTGCACCATTTATTTAGGTCGCGGTTGAGGCGCGTCGTCGTTTGTTCGTTATTTATCATTTCATTTGACACATTTGTTCATAGCCCCACCTTTTCTCTGTTAATGGTTTTCATAAACTGTTTCCAGGGTGAGAATACATGCTTGTTTTACTAAGTAAACTTATGGATTTCTACTACTTAAGCGTTACATGACGATTTTTACTAAAGCTTTTACTTGCTTACTACATGACTTCTAATACATGTGTGATACATGGTTGTTTACTTATGAACTTATTAAAGCTTGATTTGCTTACTACATGATTTGAGAAAGAGAAAAATACTTGGGTGATTGGCAACATCAACTCTAACGCTGTGTTCTTAAGATTTTTTTAAGAAGGAAAGGAAAGGAAATGGACTGATTGTACCAACTTTTTGTGTTCTCTAGTTTTTTTAAGAAGAGAAAGGAAAGGGAATGGAAAGAAATGGAAGGGAAATACAAGCTTTTTTTTGGTCAAAACTTTCCTCCCATATTTGGAAGGAAAGTGTACATTGAGCTTACAAAAACTATTATGTTGACCGAATTACCCATGTTCTTTTTATGTTCTTGGTCATTTTAAAGGGTAAACTGGTAAATTCATATTTCTCATCTCTTTTCTTTCTCTTCATTCATTTTAAACTTAAGAACACAAAACAAGTTATTAACTTTCCTTTCTTTTATGTTACTTTCCTTTCTTTTCTTTAATTTTCTTTCTTTTCCTTTCTTGAAGTAACTCGAGAACAGAGCGTAAAAGTAACTCATAACTGAAGTTAACAAATACTTGGCTAATCCACAAACAGAAAATAAATTATAAGAAAATCATAAAAAGAGCAAAAAATGAGTATAAAAAAGTTATACCGCAACCGGTTTCACCAACGATGAGAGTGACACGATTATCCATAATCTTCTCAACGATTTTACTCCGGAGAGACATGATCGGAAGGTTCCGGAAATTCTCAGTCGACGATGATGCTGACGTGGACTTAGGTGATGACGTGTCCGGTTCCGCCATGGTTAATCCAAACCCTTGGGGAACAAGTTCAGTGTGTGTGAAAAATGAAATTGAAATTGAAAGGAAAGTGAGGTGAAAATTGGGAGTGTGAGAGTGTGAGGGTTTTGTTTGTAGGTGAGGAGGGTGTGGACCCCGTGTAAGAGTGTGCCCGGGTTAAAAGTTCCCGCCTATGGTCATGCTTGACGTAGAAAAAGAAATGGAAATTGTGCACGACTTTGCTGTCAACTACATAGGTCAAAAGGAATCGGGGCAAAGTCGGTCGAGGGCGTGGAGATGAGGAAATATATGTCGCAACCAAGTTCGTTGAATGTTATTATTTGTACTTTAAATTTGTATTTCAATCATTAAAAATCATCCAAAATCATCAAAATTTCAACACTATTTAATTACTATTATGTAACTTTATAAAATTAATGTTCTATGCATTAATATGTACATTAATTTAAACACGAGTCCTGAGTTTAACTATTTTCTATCTACTTTATGTATAACCTGTTAATGCACGACTAAACATAAACAATAATTACAAAATAATAACCAAATTTAAAAAGTGTTCTCTTCATATCACTCTAACATAAAAATTACACAAAAATTGAACAGTTTTGAAATTTTGATGATTTTTATGATTCATATAAATTTGAGGTACCAAATTGAAACACATCTTAAACTTGATTACTATTTAATGATTTTTGCCTTAAAAAAACTTATCATTATAGTAGGGGTGCAGTAACGCATGTAAAAAAAATCGTTGGTTAATCGACGAGCATTGGGCTCTTATTTCTTTTTTGTTAATTTTTTAAAAACTAACAGCTAGTTTTGTAAAAAAAATCGTTGCAACGGCTAGTTTTTTAAAAATATTTTTTTATCCCTCTTTACTTATATATACTCATTTATC
>BQNB010127472.1:0-17009 GCA_026074375.1 Tanacetum coccineum
TGTGAAACCCAACCAGATGCACCCTAGTTGTTTTTCTACCAAACCAAACGCAACCATAAGGCTGTTTACAGCCAACCAACCGCACAAAAACAAACACCCCTTATCTGCTATAATGCCAAACGCGCCCTTATCGCTATTCTACCTAAACCAAACGTGCCCTGGTCGATTCTATATCAACCCGACGCATCCCTAATCTGCTGCGAGCTTCCACAGAAACAAACACGCCTCTTTGTGGTGTTAGCATGAATAAACAAACACACCCTTGCTGCGTTTTATAGCAGCCAGATGTACCCTGATTTCTACAAAATCAAACGCACCAATCTGAAAAACCACATAATAAACACCCTTGTGGTGGCTGACCCAAAAACCCAACGCACTCGTCTGCTGCTTCAATAAATCCAACGCACCCTTTGGGGTTTATAGAAAACCAAACGCACCTTTTGTTGCTGTTATAATGAAACCGAACGCACCCCTTTTCTGTGAAACAAGAACCAAATGCACCCATTTGTAGTGCTTGATGCAAGGGTGGCTGTGAAATGGTGGCGGTGCACAACGGCTATGATGATGAGGATGGAGTGGCTGTGATGGTGTTGATGTTGGCGGCAGGGTGATGATGACGATGATGTTATAAATGGTAGAGATGATGGCGATGTGTGGGGTTGGTGTATGGCGGTGGTTGTGTCGCGGTTGTGGTGGCAGTCGTGGTGACGAGGTGGTAGGGGTGATGATATGCATCGGATCGATTGGATCGGGGTAGTTGTTATAAAATGAGAACCCTAATTCTTATAACTATATATTATAAAGTTTCCAAAAAAAATGACAAGTGTATGATACTTGAGGGTTAGGGGTGAAATATTTAAGGACCTTAAAGGTAAATCTGAGTAATAATTTGTAAAATAATAGTCGGGACTCGTTTATTTTTGTGAAGTTTAACGGATGATTAACGCTACGAAACTGGCCAGGTTTACTAAATCATTTTTCTGATAACAATTGAGTATTACGATAATTTTCGTAAAGTTTTATAAAATTTATTTAAAACGTTATTATTTATTTTGTGATGGTTTAAAAATAAAAAGAATTTTAACTGGATAATGCGTTATCAACAACGTTAAATAAGTAAAATTATTAAATAATTTTATTTCTATTTTTATTAACTAAATAGCGATAAATAAAAATAATAAATTATAATTATTTTTGAGTTGAGGAATCGTTGTGATCCAGTTATAAAAACCTTTGGTGGTGTTTTATACTTTGTTGTTTTCAAGTTCGGGTAAACTTAAAAAGATGTTGAAATATCGTTTTGCTCTCAATAGCTTTAGAGTGAAATCATGAAAAACATGATTTAGTGGTTGTTTTTGATAATAGCTATGCATTTATTACTATCTTTTTCGTTTGAATCAAATAAGTTAAATTAACTTTCTTGAGTTGATGTACTAATAAATATGATTTATTATTTTTAAAATTTGTTTCGAAAATTTTTACCGTTAAGACGGTAATAGTTTTTATGTGATGCATACAAGTTCATAAGGTCAAAAGTTGATCGGCTGGAAAAGTCAAAGGTTTAAATGTCATTTAAAATTCCAAAAATTTGCTGATGTTACAGTACTACCCCTTATTGTAAATCTAGTCAAGAGATTTAATTTTTGTGTTAACGATTGGTTGTTGTGACCCAAGAAAAATTTAGATTTAATAAATCAGTTCTAACAGCGATGATAATTTATTCAAAAATTTTGATGTTTCGACAATTAATTTATCAAAAAATTTTGTAAGTTTGAAGGACTATTTAATTATAATGGGATATCTATAAAAAAAATATCATTAGGATCTTATGACTTATAACATGTAAAAAAAGGTCTTTAATAGGAAATCATCTAAAGGAAAGTCGTAGTACGTTGAGGTGTGTTGTATAGTTTTAAATGTGCCATGGGGGGAAAGGAAGTTTTTTTTGCGATTTGTATGTTCGATGATTACATCAAGTGGTTATATGGATGTAAGTCCCAACTTATGGCTGGGGTACTAGGATGTATCGCGACTAAGTTCATGATAGTGGCCGAATTTGAATAGTCCAAACTATCAATTTGTGATAGTGTGTTTTATCTCGTTTAAGGTGGGGTTTGCATTACCTATTGGCTAAAGTTGAATCAGTGGGACGCTCCAGGAAAGCGGTGGAATATAAGTTGATAATATAACAACACGGTGATGAGAGAGGGGGTTGAGGACTGTGAATATCTCAGAATAAAGTTAATAAAGAGAGGAGTGCGAAGCGGTTATGCGATAGGGGGGATTATGGTCATCTCGTCGTTATTTGTTGATAGTATTAGGCAAGTGTTGTAAAGTTGTTAGTTTACAGAGTTCATGAATGCGAGGATTGGAAGAAAGAGTAATAAGCAGAATGAGTTAAGGTTGTTCAGTGGAGGCTTAGATTTTGGAGTGGTAGAACACGATTGTGTTTCTAGATCTTTTCAACAGATTTGGCGTTTTTGAATTTAGGTTATATCGTTTATTGGATACCTAAGCCATATTATAATTTTATTTGATTAAGAAGCGTCAATTTATTTAATAAAATGATAATTTTGGTTCGTGTGATTTATAATTTATTGATTAATGAAAGAGGCGGTCCAATCCTTAAATAAATAGAATAGCAATCACTATTTATTAATTCGATTATGGTATCACACTTAAGGTGTTGGGGGAATTTTGATGTGAGCAGAGTTTTAATGAGTGTGGGAGAGTGATAAAAAATGTTTGGAGATGTGGGAGTAAAAATTGAGAGGGCGATAACATAGAGTTCAAGATAGTTAGAGCATGGTAGAGTAATATGGGTAAAGGCTTTTTTTCTATGAAGATAGGCATTAGGTTATTATCAATTTATAGTACAAGTGCATAAAGATTGTAATCTTAAATTATACTTTTCCAGTAAACAGAATGTGAGGGTTTGTTAAATAGATTTTATCAATACATATTACAAGTGCATACAGATTGCAACACTTAGAATATAATAATTATGTAAACAAATTATGAGGTTGGTGTAACTACATATAGTATAATGTATGAAGAAAAATAATATTCTTAGAGAATTGGTTTAATTAAAAGTTTGAGAACGAATGAGAGATTGTTGTATAATTGTCTTAAGGAAGTAAGATGGACATTGTATAATCACAAAAGTCTGAGGATTAATTGAGAACTGTGCCACTCAAATGTTAGAATGTTGTTTTTTTAATACATAACTCTTATATAATAATAAGCGTGTACGATATCGCGAAGGAATGCAAGATAATATATATTATATTTTTTATGTATAAGCATTAATGGATGTAATAATGAATAAGGCATATTGTAGGTTTGTTGGCTCTTTGAAAATGTTTATGTGGATGCAATGTTTTTGATAACGGTATAGTAGGGTAAAATATGCAAACTAGTTTTTATAATTGGCATTGATACAGATCTGTAACCGCCAACAAGAGGTTGGGTGGTGCAGGGGGAATGTATGGTGGAGAGTTATTCATAATACAATAGCCAAGATAAAGGACGACTTAAATTTGTCGTTTGAAAAGTAATTGGTGGATTTTTTTGAAATTGATATAAATTTTGTAATTATTGATACATAAAAAGCTTGAAAAAAGAGATTTGATTCATTTACTGGTTATTGAAAATATTATAAATGAAATTTTGTAAAATTAGTATTGACATCAGTAAGAAGATCTAATAATGAGAAAACATGTTAAAAGGTCAATAATGATGGTGAGTTCATAGAGTTTTTGTAAGTATAAATGTAAAAGTTGGAATAAAGTTTATAAAATTAGTTTAAGACATTTCAATCTTATAATAATCGCAAAAAAGTGTAAGTGTAATGTAGAAAAAGATGTTATTGATTATTGCTGCCGCAATATAATGAAAATGTTGAAATTAGTAATGTATAATACGTAATATGACCGTGAGATCGTTGATTTAGAATGTATGGGTTATATAACAAAACAGTAATAATAATATCTACTGTTGCGCTAAGTAGGTACAGAGCACGACATATATGTAAGAATATCAAGCAAAAAGGGCTTGTTGTATCAGTACAACCCGAAAATCAAAAAATTTCGCAGTAAGCATTAGATGTATATTACAGATGAAACAATAGCGAGTTACTCTAATGGCAGATCCCAATAAGAATAATAAAAACGCGATATACCCGAACGTCTGTTCAAGCGAATTCTTTACAATATACCATTTCATGTATTTATTATAATGCAGTAAAATTGTTATAACCGAAAATTTATTACAATAACAAACCTATAATTAAACCATATTTCTAATACAAAAAATATACAAAGTTTTATATAAAATAATAAAACAAAAAATAGATCTAAAATATAATGAAACCCTTTTATAATAATATTTAAAAAAATATATTACTCCTTATCCATGAAAACGTCAATATCATTTTCTATACATCCCACGATATTAAAGACTATTTTCGTTAATAAATGCTTACAATACTAACTTATAAAACTTCACTACAATGAGATTCATTTAAAAATGAATTAACCCAAATAATTCATTATACAATTAAAATAATCAAATCCATCTAATACACTATCCTTATCAACACTCAAACTCAAACCCTAATACCAATCCAATTATCTTTTACCCACCCCACCCACCATCTCACACAACCTACAAACTTATCAAAACACACCATACATACACACAATAACACAACCACATCCCAACCTACCAACACAAAACCAAACATTACCCCAACACAAACTCCCCACCACTATCCACAAAATAATACAAAAAAAAAAAAAAAAAAAAAAATCTACCAAATAAACCTCATTATTACAAATCCAACCCCCCCAACAATCCTAAAACTACCCACCCAACACACCCACACCCCTCACAATCCAACCCCGACCATACTAAAAAATACACACTTACCAATATAAAACTCAAAAACCCTTAAAATAATAATCAAAACTAATACCCAACAAACCCAAACAACCAACAATATAATAAACATATTAAAAATAAACTATACTTAATTAAACATAAAATAAAAACAAAATATAACTAAAATATCCTAATTATAAATTAACAATCCCACAACCCCCAACCCCCACAACCAAACAAAAAAATACTCTCCCATTACCCAACCACAACAAAACCACAATTAAAAAAACCAAACCACCCACAATAACATAAATTAAACAAAAATCTAAATAAATTAATTAATAAAAGTCTATATAAAATCACACCCACTTCCTTATCAATTTTAAATATACCCCACACATCACCACAATGTATTAACAACCCAACTATGTATTCTAACCCAATCACAATCGCTGATTGAGACCAACCATGCCACTATTTGTTTTAACTACCCAAACCACGCATCCTTATCTATTTTCCAATAAGAAACCACGCAGCCTTAAGGTGTTTATAGCCAACCCAACCACACAAAAAACAAACACCCCCTTATCCAGTATAATGCCAAACGCACCTTATGCTATTTACGAAAACCAAACGGCTGGTCGATTCTATATCAACCCGACGCATCCCTAATCTGCTACGAGCTTCCACAGAAACAATCACGCCTCTTTGTAGTGTTAGCATGAATAAACAACACATGTGCGTATTATAGCAGCCAACGCACATGATTAATAATCTCCCCCAACTCACCAAATATTACATTCACCAACAAAACACCAAATTTTATAATTCCCTCCACATAATTTATTATAAAAAACCATTCCCCCCAACATTTGATAATACCTTCTTTTTTTATTCACAACTTTAATCTAAAACAACCATCTCAAATTTACATAACCCCCCTCAAATTAATTATTACTAACCACCTAATAATTATAATCTCCCCCACTCTCCAAATTTCATCATCTTCTCTCCCATTATTTACTTTATCTTAATCATCATATCATTTATTTTCTCATATCATTATTATACTAAGTATATATATACTTATCCTATTTATACATCTTTACATTCACTTTATTAATTACCTTAGCCATTATTATTCTTTAAAACAAACTTTATTCTTCTCATTCTATTCTCTTTTTCTCATCATCTCATTCTTACTTAACACCATCTTCCCACAAAAACACCCAAACACAACAACTAAACCCCCCCACCCATCCCCTATACATCACAATATTTAACTTTTATACCCAAAAACCCATTTCCCACCTTTACCTAACTATACACAAAATACCCCACTATTAAATTTATAAAAAATTTCAATAACATTCTTCAACTCCTCCACAATTCCCAAATAAAACCCCACCAAAAACATCCACCCCATCTAAAAATCACCAAAATACCCTAAAATACACCAAAACAAACCACTAAATACAAACATACAAAAATATCCATTAACCCAAAAAACCAACATAAAAAACACTAAAAAACTCTTAAAACACCACACCTAATAAATCATACACAAAATAAAAAAAAACATTAAATAAAATATAAATACCAACATCTAAAATTAAAAAAATAAAAATAACTTATATATATTTATTCTTAAACTAAGTTTGCCGTATATTTCAAAAACTATGTTGGCAGTTTTATCCTCGTTCTTGATAGTTTTTTATCGTGGTTAAATAAAAAGTATACAGAAATAACTTTTTGATCAACTTGTATAGGGTTTCCGAATCATCGAAAACACATGATTTAGTGGTTCGTTTTTTGATATAAATCAGATTGAATTTATATATATCCTTTTCGTTTTCCGAAATAAATAATTTAAAAAAACTTTCTTGAGAGATGTAATAATAAATTTATTAATAAAAAAAATAATATCTAAAAAATAAACTAACTCTAAACTAAAAAAATATACTTAAACATAACAACCTACAAAACACTAAATAATTACCACATCACCCTACCATAAACCAAAATTACTAACACAATACTAAAATATCTTAATTAAACATATACCAACACTTAAAGATCATTTCAACATATCTATAGCCATATACATCTCACTTAATATAATAAATCAAAATCTTTACATCATTAAATCTTAATTTTTAGGTCTTCCAATTTTTGAGATCAGGTTAGTTGTGATTGGTTTTGTGCTATGTAACTTTAATTAAATCATTATACTTCTACATTCGTTAACTCTAAATTATTCCAAAAAAGATTTTAATTACTTAAAGCCTCATTTCATTCTCACATCGCTCAACAGATGAGATTGTTGAGCTTAATTGTACAAGAGAAGAAATATCTTCATTGTCTTGGTATGACGGAATGTCTCTTGAAGTCGCCTTCTCGACAAACTTGTATAGATCCATTTGTCGACGAACCGTAAATCTATACTAAATGACTATAACCAAAGAATTATCATGATCTTGAGATGTTAACCGCGATGATCCTCGTGCTTGAGTAAGCATCCTTAGGAAGTTTCCATGTTGGTTATCCTAAATAGAATCTTAACGTTTTTTACCAGTTTTAGATAACCCAATATGTTATTAGTTACTTACACAATTCACCCAACCCTATAAACTTTATCATTACAACACCAAATCCAATCCACACTCTTCAACTAAATAACATTCCCTACTATACCAACTCAATCTAAACAAAACTCCAACCCTTCCAAAAATATCCATCACCCTCCTTCACCCCTAATATCAAAATCCACCTCACTATTAATATCTCCACTTTTCATTTCAACATTCAAAACCCTAACCAATAAAATACTAAATTCAAAACCTATTACTTCCCAACCTAACCAAATCCTAACAAAACATTACTCTTACTTCTTAACTCTAAAATCTACCAAATAACCAAATCTAATACTCACCCACACACCCCCCCTTCAATTCATTATCCTAATATACTACTACCACCAAATCTTCTTACCAACCTCCCCTAACCAAATACTTATCAACCTCACCTTATAATTCTTTAACTACTTTATCCAAATACCAACAATAACACAAATCCTTACATCCCCATCCACACCACCCACCCACACATTCAACTCTTTATTCAACAACATTATTAATTATATTTAACTTATTCAAAACCTACTACCAATAATACATACACAATATACTATAATTTACAAATTCTTACATCATCAACCTATCATACACACCCTACAAACAATTTACCCCTATAAAATCCCCTATTATGGTTATCTATCAATCATTGACATTAACTTCCTTGTTTTATCGGCATACAAGAAGTCCCAATCACCAAACTAGTGAACTGATGACCTTGTTTGTGTTAACTAGGCTTCAACCAATGCGTTTGTTTAAGATTTTTCAGAACATTGATCTGTCATTGATTTATTTCCTCCATATAATCTATTAGACTCCTTTTTAATTCAAGTTTTGAAGAGTGAAGGATTAATCAAATCTTTCATAAGTCATATTTATTAATTTATCACTAAAATACCTACTTCCATATAAACATATAAAACAAAACCCAAATTAAATACAACTCATTAAATCTATAATACAATAACAAATACCAAAACATCTAATTCACCCTATCTAATCTTCCAAAATCAAAAATAATCTAAAAATCTAATAAATCAAATCTAACTCCCATCCAACATAAAACAAAAATCCCCCATACAACAACCAATTTCCCACTCATACCTTAACTCCCCATTCAAATCAATACCTAACTCTTCTCAACCTTAACAAAATCAACCCACTCCACCCTCATCCCCCCTAATTTCAATTCTTTAAATAATATTCTTTCAATAATAATTTTATTACTACCCCATATAAATAATCACAATATCCTTCCACCTCTTATTATTTCAATAACAACTATTACTATCTAAAATCTTACCTCACCAACTTACCAACATCCCTCCTAATAAATAACATCTTCTACCCTTCACTTACAACAACCACTATAATTCTCTAACCCCAAATCCCCCCTAAATACCCCTCTTCCCAAATATAATTACCCTTTATACTCCTCTAATCCTACCCATTTCCAAATATACAAATTATACTAAAAAATACTATTTATAGTCCAGTTACCAGACAATACCCACAACACCAACCATCAATACATTAATGACCTGTCTCTTTTCTTTATCTTCTTAACCATCATTCACACAAGACAATCCATATAATAAACACACTTATCATCAGTAGTTTGGCTAATCTTGATGGTGTTGTGAACCAAACTGCATAGATACTTCCTCATTCATCTTATCAATCATCGTCTTATTTTTTTCGTATCTGATCTTTTGGAATCATCGTGTTGAGACGGTGCAAACTCTTTGGATGAGTTACATGTTGTCACATCATTCATCTGATTCAGTTGCATCCTCATCATCATCATGTGCATAAGAATCTTTGTTAGCATAATCATTTTTAATCAACTCACTTACATAAATTCTATTAGGTCCAAGAAATCCTTCCATATATTAGAAATGATACGTTAGAGGTAATTTGGGAACACTCTGGTTTGTCACCCAGCTCTCTTATCTGTACATGTCTTATAGCTTCTGTACTTCGTCTTTTTTCTAGAGAACTTTGACAAGATCGTGTCAACTCCATCACCTGAGCCACTTTACTTGTGAGTTGAGTGTTTGAATTCGACTTCTCTTGGTAGCTATCTTTAGTTGTTTAGTTTAATCAAGCATATTTCGGAATGAAGAGAGAGAGTACTA
The DNA here is from genome assembly GCA_026074375.1 of Tanacetum coccineum. Lineage (NCBI taxonomy): Eukaryota > Viridiplantae > Streptophyta > Magnoliopsida > Asterales > Asteraceae > Tanacetum > Tanacetum coccineum. Next base: position 9,653 of record BQNB010127472.1, read on the forward strand.
TATACACTGTAGCAGGTTGCTTCTGCTTTCATGAGCCAGTCATCTTACCAGTTTGTTTGACTCTTTTATCTTTGGGGTCTGTGGGAGGCTTCTCCTTAGGTGTTGTATCAGAATCAGCTTTCTTCTTATGAACACTTGCTTTCGTTTTTGGAGGTACTTCTCCTGAAGCGATAGCATAGTACTCTTTGTAGGACTCAAAGTTTCGGATGTCCTCGTTTGTAAATTCCATAGGAAAGATTGCACCATACAACTGTGTATCCTCATGCCTGGAGATAACATTGATTGTGGTGAACATGGGGTCATCCCTGGCATAGTGCTAATTAGTCTTGTTCCTCCGTGGAATTGATGGATCTTTTGACATGAAGAAGTTGACAATAAGCTTGGTGAAGCATGGGTAGTACATCACATTACCCCTCTTCGTATTCTTATTCTCTACTTGATAAGTAAAGTCCTCCCACAGAAGAAAAGCATAGTCAACATTCTTGTTATGGTACATGCCCTAAATGATTTGAGCTTGAGATAAACGAAGACTGTCATAGGAGCTTTTACCAATGAGATACTTTTTGATAACCGCAGCAAATGATCTCCAGGGTTGATGTAGCTTGTTGACATTGACATCTGTAATCTTCCTAATCTCTCCACTGTGACCAAGACTTACGAGAAATGCGAGAATTTCTTGCTCAAAGGGTGGTTCATCAAATTTCTGATTACGGATTATAGGGCATATTTGAAGCATTTCTCTGAAGTACTCAAGATTGACAATATGTTTCTTGTTATTCATCTTGAATCGAATCGAACGGTTATGAATGGATGCAGTGGCCGGAACTCTTGCATATAGATCTCTAGAACATCAGCTGAGGCTTGAAATGCCTTGTAGAAGGGAGTGAGCTTCAACACATCATAAACCACTTGAAGAGTTGCTTCTTTTAACGTGAGATCTGAGCTTAATCGTAGATTGCATTTACCAATCTTTAGTAGGTTGGCAGGAGCAACTAAGGCGTCATCCAACGCAATTTGTTCAGCCTTTGTGATGTCCATGATTCTGCTTAAGAAAGAGTCAATACAGTTTATATTGTGACACGATTAATTACGCAATAGAACCTTTATGACTTTTAGCACTTTGAAGATCAGACAACTTAGATAGACTAAAAGCTTATGTGACAGAGGCAACTATTTTAACAATTTAGGAATCGTGGTTTGTCTAACTAGTAGATAATTTAGATAACCTAAGTTGAATTTTAGTTAACCTTGGATTTTTCAATCTTTTAATGTCTACTTGAACTAAGTGAAGTCTTAATTTGACCTTATTTTGGAAAAAATTGATCTTTAAGTGTGTTTTGTCAAGACAAGTTTAGTTCCTAAAGCTTTTTCCCTTGTTTAGTTCACAACATAATCTGACTCGTTCGGCTCATAAAAATATTAACTCGTTCGGGTCTTAAAGGAAACCAACTCGTTCGGTTCACAAAAAAACATAACTAGTTCGGGTCTTAAAGGTAACCAACTCGTTCGGTTCCTAAAGGAGTAGACTCGATTGGTTCATAAAGGGTATAAACTCGTTCGGTTCTCATTGACTTAGACTTGATCGGTTCACAAAGGGATTACACTCGTTCGGTTCTCAATACTAATGCCTCGATCGGTCCACAAAGGGTGTACTCTCGTTCGGTTCACATAGACTTAGACTCGATCGGTGCACAAAGGGATTACACTCATTCGGTTCACACGGATTTAGACTCGATCGGTGCACAAATGGATTACACTCGTTCGGTTCTCAATACTAATGCCTCGATCGGTCCACAAAGGGTGTACTCTCGTTCGGTTCATATAGACTTAGACTCGATCGGTGCACAAAGGGATTACACTCGTTCGGTTCACACAGATTTAGACTCGATCGGTGCACAAAGGGATTACACTCGTTCGGTTCTCAATACTAATGACTCGATCGGTCCACAAAGGGTGTACTCTCGTTCGGTTCACACAGACTTAGACTCGATCGGTTCTCTCAGTGAATCACTTGTTCGATTTGTCTATAAAAGTTCCACAGATATCATAGTTAAGAGCTCTTAGTTGTTACATATCATAAGAATATCAGTTACGCACAATCAATACACTACTTGAACATATTATCATACGTATTTTTGAAGAAACGACCAGGCATTAATACGAAGACATATGATAATAACGTGATGCGATCAAAATCATATTAAAATGTTTCTAGCACAAACAAAGAAGCATAACATTACGATCCCACACAAAACCCATTAACATTTTTCAACATATTACATAAACCCTAATTTTCGATCCAATATATAGCAAGAATACATTCAAAACAAAACCAAATTCAAAACTGTTAAGAATGGATGTTCTACACTCCAAAGGCAACAAAACCCCTTATTCAATTTATGGTTTTAACAAGGTTCGATTTGGACGAACCCTAATTTGACAATTAGGGTTTATCGAGATCAAGACCAAGTAAAAGCTTAATTTGAGTGAGACGTGAGTGGTTTGGAGCATGGAGAACACTTTGATAATAATTCCTTAAGCTTGAATTTATCTTGAAGCGATGGATTGAGGGTTACGATTGACAGAGGGTGCGTGTGTGTGTTTTGAGTGTGTGGGGGTGGTGTGAACAGTGACGTGGGATGAGGATGGGTGGAATATTTATTTAAGTTAAGATTATAACACATATAGTCCCTCACGTTTCATCTCCCTTTTATTTTGCCATTATAAGTTTTATAAGGTATATATTAGATAAACAAATAGCACTTATAGTCCCTAATGTTTAAACTAGCATACCTATAGACTTAAGTTGGCAAGAATATTCCCTAAAGGCATAAACAAATAACACATTAGGCACATGTAAGCTAAAATTAATTAACTTTCCTTAAAGTGATGTTTTGTTATTGTGTAAAAACCTTTTTCCCTTAAAAACTCAATTTATTATGACGAAGAAATTTGACATTCTCTCCCCCTCAAACAATGACCCGTTTTCTATCTAAAGAGTTGTAGTCGTTGTTTGAGAAGTCAAATGTCACTTGAAAAAAAACATATTTTCTGATGAAGGAATGTATTTATTTTTGAGAAACAACAAACACCATAGCAAATAAGATTTCTCTTATTTTAATACATAAGCGCACTGACACGTACACTTATGAAATATAGAAAGCACGGGTTGTGATGCAAGGTAATCACAAGCCTTTGCATGGTCATAAAGTAGACCATGCCCGAGAATAAATTCCCGTTGAGAGGTCAAGTTTCCTTTTTGACGGAATACTTGCCTTTAAGATGATGACCGGGTTGCTATCTGAAATAATAGCAAGCCATTTGGCATGTTTTGAAAACATTTGGAACTTCTGCTCGAACTTCATTTACAGGCTCGTATCATTATTGAATGACATTTCTAAGACCGTAAATGTTATCGATTTTCAGAAGACATGCCATTATTACCTCTTTTTATATTTTCTCATTTTTTAATTTTTTCTTTGGTTTTTAAAATTTTATATTTTTGTATTTTGTTTTTATAAAAATTTTGAAAAATGAAAAATCTTTTTGGTTTTTATGGTTTTAAAATATATACATATTATACAGGATATTTGAATATTTGAACATTTTTGATTTAGGAAACCCTAATTTGAAAATTAGGGTTCTTCGAGTTCAAAAATGGTGAAATCAAAAATTCTTTCAAGGTTTAAGATGTATATGACGTGTGGATCGAGTTTGTAGTTATACCTTTGAAGCAAAAATGACACGAAGTGACAGTGGAGATGTTGGCGATCGAGTAAGAGTGAATATGTAAAGTGTGTTTGTGTGTGTGAAGATGATGTGAACAGTGACGAGGGATGAGGAGGGTGGTTTACTTATTTAAGTTTAGATTATAACACATATAGTCCCTTACGTTTCATCACCCTTTTATTTTGCCATTATAAGTTTTATAAGGTATATATTAGATAAACAAATAGCACTTATAGTCCCTAATGTTTTAATCCTGCATACCTATAGACTTCAAGTTTGCAAGAATATTCCTAAAGGCATAAGCACATAACACATTAGGCACATGTAAGCTAAAATTAATTAACTTTCCTTAAAGTAATGTTTTGTTATTGTGTAAAAACCTTAAACTCAATTTATTATGACGAAGAAATTTGACATTCTCTCCCCCTCAAACAACGACCCGTTTTCTATTTAAAGAGATGTAGTCGTTGTTTGAGAAGTCAAATGTCATTGAAAAATCATTAATTTTGATGAGGAAAGTATTTATTTTTGAGAAAAACAAACACATAGCAATAAGGATTTCTCTTATTTTTGCTACATAAGCGCACTGTCTCGTACAACTCTATGGATATCATAGAAAGCACGGGTTGTGATGCAAAGTATTCACAGCCTTTGCTTGGTCATAAGGTAGGACCATGCCGTGAATGACTACCATGAGAGATCAGTTTTCCTTTTTGAATTACTTGCCTTTATAGATGATGACCGCGTTGCTATCTGAAAAATCAATAGCATGCCAGTTGGCTTGTTTTGAAAACATTGGATCTTCTGGCTCGAACTTCATTACTGGCTTCATATCATTATTGAATGACCAATTTCTAAGCCCGTAAATGTTATCATTTTAAGAAGAAATGGCAATTATTACCTCTTTTTATATATTTCTTTTTTTTATTTTTCTTTGGTTTTAAAATATTTATATTTTAGTAATTTTTGATTTTATTAAAATTTTGAAAAAATCAAAAAAATAAAAAATCTTTTTGGTTTTTATAGTTTTAAAATTATACATATTATACAGGAATTTGAAAGGGTCCACTACTATCCATCTACTTTAATTTGACACAATTGTTTCTGTGTCCTCAGGCATAAAACTTAGCATTCCTGCTTGTCTGATCAGAAATCTCAATTCTATTTCGGCCAAGAGCTTTAGTGAAGATGTCTGCCAGTTGATACTCCGTATTAACAAAGTAAAGTTCGATCATCCCATTCTCAACATGCTCCTTGATAAAGTGAAATCTGATGTCTATATGCTTGGATCTGGAATATTGAACGTTGTTGCAACATAAGGCAATAGCGCTTTTGTTATCACAATACATTGGAATTTTATTGAATCCAAAGCCATAGTCGGTAAGCTGTGATCTCATCCAAAGGATTTGAGCACAACAACCGGACAAAGCAATATATTCAGCTTCCGTACTGGATATCGCAGCGCTTTTCTGCCTTTTAGACGACCAACTAACAAGTGTATCACCCAAAAGTTTCATACTTCTAGACGTGCTACGACGTGTATCTTGACAACCAGCATGATCCGCATCTGCAAATGATGTTAGAGCAATCGAAGAATCCTTCGGATACCATAGTCCCCGATGTACGGTTCCTTTTAGATACCGAAAGATCATTTTTACCGCATTTAAGTGCTTTTCGGTAGGCCGAGCCTGATACCGGGCACACATGCATATAGAAAATTGTAGGTCAGCTCTACTGGCTGTAAGATAAAGGAGGGTGTCAATCATACCACGATAGTCTGATGGATCAACAACTTTCCCTTTTTTATCCTCATCCAGTTTGGATTTCTCCACCATTGGAGTATCCACTGGGTCACAAGAGTCAAAACCGTATTTCTTTAAAGATTCAAGGGCATATTTTGACTGGTTAATAAATATGCCTCTAGGACTTTGAGAAATCTGTAATCCAAAGAAAAATGAGATTTTGCCCATCATTGACATCTTAAATTTTGAGCACATGATTTTAGAAAAGAGATCACAAAGTTCAGGTGTAGATGCAGCAAAGATAGTATCATCGACATAAATTTGTACCAGAAGTAATTCCTTGCCGTCTCTGCGGATGAACAATGTAGGATCCACTGATCCTTTGGAGAAGTCTTGGGATATCAAGAATGAAGACAACATATCATATCACCCGCGTCGAGCTTGTTTCAACCCATAAAGAGCTTTCTTTAGCTTATACACGTGATTGGGGTTATCTTTATCCACAAACCCATCTGGCTGGCTAACATAAACCTCTTCCCGTAGATTACCATTCAGAAATACAGTCTTTACTTCCATTTGGTATACGACCATGTTCATATGAGCAACAAATGCGAGAAAAATCCTTATAGCCTATAATCTTGCAACTGGGGCAAAAGACTCTTCAAAATCGATTCCCTCCTCTTGACGGTAACCATGGGCTACTAATCGAGCTTTGTTCTTCAAAATTCCTCTCAGTTCGTCTAGTTTCACTTTGTAGATCCACTTCAAAGTAATCACCATAACTTTGTCTGGTCGGGGTACGAGCTCCTATACTTTAAGTCGTTTAAACTTATTAAATTCTTCTTGCATTGCTTCAATCCAACACGCTTGAGTAAAAGCATCTTTATACGTCTTGGGTTCAACAACAGTGAGGAAAGCATCGTAGTAATAGATTAGAGCTTGCTCATGTAATTACAGCCGAGTAGAAACTGGTCTTGCGAGTTCACTGATTATGTTTTCAAGTGGATGATCCTTAGTCCGTTTTCTATTATGTATAGAAATTTAGTGATCAGGGTGCACAATTGTATGAATAGAATCTGATGATGAAGGTTGATCAAAAGGGATTTCTAGAATTGGAACACCAAAGTACGGATCATTACCCATATGTGCAAATTCAATATCATGATTATCTTCTTCAACATCGTTCTGAATGACGGGAGGTTCGGTTTCTTGTGTTGTTTGAGAATTACTTAGAGATGGTGCATCTTTGTCAACTGTAGTTGATGAAGGTGAACTGGTTGAGTCAGCAAGAACTGGAGCAATTACTTCAGGAGCAACAACTTCAGGAGCTGGATGATCAACACTAGGTGAAGGATTGAGAAATTCATCAAACAACGGTTGAAACAACATATCCCAGTCAGTTCGCGAAGGTGGTACAAACGGTGTTGAAGGATAAGGGTTTGGCACAATCCTGAACTGATTGTTGCAGGAGTCATTTCATGAAGTGCGGGTCCTAAATTGCTGTTTTCAGAAGCCATTGCAGTCAGCTCATCAATGTCAACGTGAATGGTTTCAACTATTCGTCTGGTACGTCTGTTGTAAATCTAGAATGCTTTCTTCGTGGGTGCATAGCCAATGAAAATATCTATATCGGCCTTCGGTTGTAACTTGCCCAAGTTCTCGCTATTATTCTTTGGGTAGCATAGTGCACCAAACACATGAAGATATGATAGGTCAGGAGGTTTGTTGTACAAAAGCTCATATGGTGTTTTACCATGTCGACGGCGTATCATGGAACGATTTTGGGTATAACAGGCTGTAGCAACCGCTTTGGCACATAGAAATAAAGGAGCTTTTGCATAAATTAACATAGTGCGGGCTGCTTCAATTAGCGTACAATTTTGTCG
>BQNB010127473.1:0-19436 GCA_026074375.1 Tanacetum coccineum
GAACAAGGTGAAGACTTACAAAAGCTTGAATGGGTCGAAATTGATGAAATGGGTCAAACGCTTTATGTTATGAACCAAAGGCTCCTTTCTTCTTAAATCTTGGCTTCTAATTAGCTTAAACATTCTTTCTTCTCTTCTATGGCATTGCTATAACATGATTTTAAGGTAGTATGAAGTTTTGATGGTGAATTGAAAGTGTATGTTGTATGCGTGTATATATAGTATAAAGAAAAGAGTGGTGCCCAAGTTTGCTTGGAGTGGTGGCCAAGTAGACTTTGAGTGGTGGCCAAGGGTTAGCATAGGATGATTAAGGTGAGCTAGGCTAGCTTGAAGAGGTGTAGGGTGGTGGATATGGTTTGAAAATCAAAGGAGGTTATAAGGGTTTTACTTGGTGATCAAGGGTGGTGATGGAGGTGGTAAGGTGGTTGTTTGGTGGTGACAAGTAGGTGACGAGTAGGTGAAAGGAGGTTAGCAAGGTGGTGGATCATGGTGGTGGATGCTTGCTAGGTTAGAACTTGGTGTGATACTAGTTAAGGGGTGACGAGCTCATTAGGGTTTCGGGTTAGGGTTTTAGGATTTTGGATGAGCTATGGGCTAAAATGGAGGGTAACTATAGTTCATATGTGGTGCATTAGAGTGTTGTAAGTTATGTTTAAAAGGTGGTACGAAATGCCTTAGAAAAATGAAGGGAAAATGCATATTTTGAATTTCATGCATTACCGGGTTGTACATTGAGCTTAAATGAGTTATACCATGGTTTTGGAGGGAAAAGATATTTGAATGTTATGCATTGATAATTTGTACACTTGTCTTATAAGCTTGTACATTTGTTTTATATGTAAACATTACATATAGTTAGGGTTTTGATATAAACGTTTAACGTTTAATGTCCGTTTTGATATAACATTATGGAAAGTACGTATGGATTTTAGAACATATTGCTTGACATATTATAACGTTTACTTGCTATAAACGTTGATGAAATTGGCATTGGTAGGTTGTGTGAGCTCGTTTACTTTTGTAATGTAAGTTACGTTACATTATGGATGGAATAAAGCAAAAATCTTTCCATGAAAATGGTTGCATCTAATTTAATATATGGAAATTACATTGAGGAAAATTGCATCTAATTTAATAGATGGATAATTACATAGACGAAAATTGTGGGTTGTTATAACGTGTCTGCCAAAAAGGTGTGTCAACAAGCACTATGGATGAAACAAGCTCCCATCGACTACGATATACGCCTCGACGACATTCCGATTATGTGCGACAATAAAGGCGCAATTGACTTAAGTAGAAACCTCGTACAACACTCCAGAACTAAACAAATTGAAATCTATCACCACTTTCTTTGCGACAACGTCCAAAAGGGCAACATCTCTATCAAGAAAGTTGCATCTGAAGATAACATAGCCGATATATTAACTAAATCTTTAAAATGTGAAGTATTTAAATATTTAAGATTAGAACTAGGAATGATGGAACTCATCATGGATAGCGATCCTTTATCCTCCCAAAAATAATCGTAAGCGAAAATCTAATGAAGTAATTAATCATTATTCAAATGATATTAATTCTCATTACACGTTCCAATTACAAACTTTTGATAATGAACATAATCGAGATTAGAATTTTATTAGATCAAGAAAATATAAATTAAATGACCATAGATATTTTCGAAATCTACATGTACTACCATTAGTGGTCAATACATGAAATGACGAAATCAATTGAAAAAGACAAAAAGAACAATCATCGAATCACAACTCACACTTCCATCGACGATGTTTTGTTAAGTCTAAATGTTCATAATGTTTGTGTTATTAGCAATGGTCAAAAATATGCTAAAAGTTAACACACTCCTAGTAGGATCGACTACGTTGAAATTCCATCAGGAAATTCACGACAAGTTGCACGGTCTGCTCAAAACTTAGACATCGACTCCGAAAATTGAATCACGTGCTCCTAATAACATGTATAACACACTTCAATTGCCAAAAACATAACACCATGTCCCAATTTGGCTAAAAACCAACTTTGTCCATTTTTAAGCATGTCACGGATCTATGGATCCACAATAGGGAGATCCGTCCCTATTTAGGTAGATCCATGTGTCAGAAAAAGCAGGTACACACCATGTTTAAACCAATTGAGACCACATAACCCTTTATCCAAACACACAATTCAACCCAAACACTCAAAACCCTCAAACAAAATCTTTAATAATTGGCAATTGGAGCTTTAAAACACAAATATCATCAACAAATCATCAATCACAATCAACAATTGTAAGTGATTTCATCTTATTTTCTATTTAATTTTGAGTCTAGGGCTTTGATTTTGCATCAAACCAAATAATTTGAGGATTTTGTTTTTTCGTGCACTTTTTGCACAATTAGGACTAGGATATAGTAATGTATAACTATTTTGATTCCCGTAGACACTAGGATTGCATAATTGAAGTAGATAGTGAAAATAAATTTTCGACAAAAACCCTAAATTATGCTTTTCAAACAAAAATCTCACACCTAGGAACTTTTCAAAACAAATGTTGATTAGCTACATTGTTAATACAGTCTAAAAAAGTTTTCATCATGTATTTAATCACATGAATGTTCATACGAAGTGTATAATTCATATGCATCTTTCGTTTCATTCAACTAGAGCGATATCAAACTCGGTTGTGTGCTAAAGTTTGCTTAATAGTAGTAATCTTATTATTATTTTTCTTTCGTTTGAGTCAAGCAAACCGTACATTCACATTATGTTCATATATACACACACACTTCACACTCGCATGATATTTTATCTATGACATTTTCTTATTGAAATCACTATAAACTACTTAGGTGCCCAAATGCCAAGCGAATATCAACAAGACTACAAAAAAACACGTGCTTATGCCCCCAAAGATTTACAATGATCCCAACATGACCAATGAACTCAAAGAGGTTTATAAAGCTTTAGAAAGTAGGTATGTTCAAGAGGGGAGAGCCATTGACCCTTCCTTCTATCAAGACCTTAATGACGAATCTCTAGCAAAATTCACCAACATAGGTGTTGATTGTCTACTCTCTTTAGATGAGCAAATATGTCCTAGGTTTATCATGGAATTCTACAAAACCCTTTGTCTAGATAGAAACCTTAATGAAAAACATCTCTTCATTCAATTTGACATCAATGGACACCCATTTAACCTTTCTCGTGACCAATTTGCCGAGCTAACCTGCCTACCAAATCAAGGCATATGCCTTTACTTTGATGCTTGGTCTCTTGATCATCTTGAAAAAACCTTAGAACAAATTACTCCCTACAACTCAACGCTACCATCTCTTAAAGATATCCGAAATTTGATTCATCGACGGACCGTCTTTGAGAAACAAACCAAGTAAGGAGTGGTCCAAAAACTACCAAACCAAATTGAAACCAATGAACTTATGGAACACTTAAAACCTTGTGAGCTTGTCATTAGGGAAAATTTCTACTCGGCCATAGGAAATAGAGACCATGTTCAAGCAATAATTGCTTTGATGTTGTATTGCCTAGAGAGTGGGAGAACCTTCAACCTTGCCTACTTCATTATCATGAGAATGTACTACTTTAGAAATGGAAGTGACAAAGTTATACCATATGGCATGATCTTAACTCATCTCTTAATCTTAAGGCAAACCTAGCGAATCACCCATTTGATGAATGTTACATTCTCGTCCCTAGGAAAATGTCATCCCTTAAGGTAAAACAACCCAAAAGGCCACCTCCCAAAAGAACTAGGAGTGTAGAAAAGTCTAAGCATACACAATTGACAACCTTATCCTCATGCCACTCACCCCTTCCGGCTAATTGAGACTTACCAAGCACTAAGCTTTTTTCCTCCTGATGTCTTAAAGTAGGGCTATTCCAAATCGTACAAACCATGTTCTAAGACGCAACAGGGAGATGATAAGTTTTAAATTTGACTACATAAAATAACCCAGGAATTTCGGCCAAAAAAAAGCCAAAAATATGCCAAAAGATGGAAATATGTGTGCTTTTGTGTCTCAATGTGCAGGAAAGGATATTAAAGTCAAAAAGAGCAAAAACGAGCAAAAACCGACAAGAAACGGAAAAGACAAGTACAAGAGAGAGATTTGAAGCCAATATCAAAAGCCGGATCAAGACCGTGGTCGAGAAAAGTCAAAAAAATAAAGAAAAAGTCAAAGTTTGAAGTGAAATGACCATTATACCCTTTAAGAGGATGCAAAAGTACTAAAATACCCTTTGGGCCCTTCTATACTATTGGATCACTAAAGCCCCCACAAAAAGCCAAGAAAAAGTCCATATCCTTTATTTCAAAACTACAAGGGCTAGGATTACAATTTCAAAGGTCATTTATCACTACCTATTGGAAAAAAGAAAACACAAGGGACGGTTAAGCAATATTCCCCACACATTCAAACCAAAGCGCTGGTTTAAAAGAAGACCCAGAATAAAAGCTAAGGACCAATGTTGACAAGTTTTCAAAGATTAATGGCTTTCTTGGATTAAATGAAGTTTAAGGGACCAAAGTTGCAAAAAGAGGAAAGTTGTTTTTTAAAGAAGAAATAGAAGTTATAAAACACAAGGGCCAATTATGCCAAGTTCGAAAGATATTTTACACTACAACTAAGGAAAAGGAAACGCAGGGACTAAAGTTGCTATTATCTCAAACTTTTAAACAGAAAACGCGTTTTAAAAACCGCCCCTAACCACCTCAACAGATTTTCCCGCCTAATTTGCAAACAACCCAACTTTACTCAAAAACCCTTCCCCGCTCCTCTATACTTCAAAACCTTAAAAAATAAAAAAAAACACCTCGTATTTTACATTCTCCACATCACGAATCCCACGTGGCATCATCCTATTGGACTAAATCCTTCTTAAATCCACGTGGCAGCTTGCAATTGGGTCGAACATGTCATCAACTCATCAATAGCTTGAGCTTTCATCCTCTCTTCTTCAATCCTCTATAAATAGAAGCTTAGGGTTCATTTTGAAGGAGTTAGTTAGTTTGTTTTTCAGTTTCTATTTTTTTTCGTATTTCTAAGCATTTTTCTTTTAAGTTTTTAAAATTCAGCTTTAATCACTTGTACTCTTCTTCTTTCAGCTTGTACTTTACGAATTTGAGTAATAAGATTCAGTTTTCAAGTTTCCTAGTGCTTTGATTTCATTTCTAAGCTGTTTTCACTCATTAAGCTCTCAATAAGCTCTTTAGAGCTTATTCTTGTTCATAAGCTCAAATTCAGTTGAAAATTTATTTTAAGGCTCTCATTACTCTTTAGTTCAATTTAAATCAATCATTGGAACTTGAGTACATTGGTTTCCTTTGAGTTCAAGGAGAGGAATAAGCCTTTTAATAGCTTATTGAACTTTTAAGTCAGGTTTAGAGGCTTGGGAGCCACTTTATGTCCATGTTTGTGAGCTACTCAATCTACCGAGAGTGGCTAAGTGCTGAGGCTTTGTAAAAGCCTTTAAGTACTGTTTTCAGCTCATTTAGTTTAAAAGTTTTCATTTGGATTCAAATTGAGAAAGTTTGGAAGCTACAAGGAAGCTGGTTTAGAGGCTAGGAGCCATTAGGTGTTTGTTTTTTAAGCCACTCACTCTACAAGAGTGGCTTAGGTCTGAGACTCCAAAATAATCAAGGTTACATTTCTCATATTTCATTTAGCTTAATTTTAGCTTAAATCAGTTGCTTATTTTTATTCAATTTTGCTTAATTCTCTTCAAACATGTTTGTTTAGGTTTGATATTAAGCTGTTTTAAGTTTTCATTAAATGAAATTTGTGTAATATCACTTTATCCTTTAAAACTGTCATTGTTAGTATAACAAGCTAGTAGAGAAACTAGCTTAATCTCATTAATAAGCTGTTACTTTTAGTGTTAAAATAGCTTAAGTAGGTCATTTTAAGTAGAAGTAGATAAAATGTTTTAGCTGTATTAGCTTTTAGATAGTTTTTAAGTGCAATAAGGTTTGGACAGTTACTATAAGGGAGTGTTTGGATCTAGATGATTTTGACTCCTTAAGTCAAAGTAATCCTGTCTAATTCTATCATTTAGCTGAGTTTGGTCATATAACAAGGTTTTAAACAGTTTTTAGAAGATAGCTTTTAGAATTACAAAGTTTAGAGTGTTAAAACCTTGCATTTACACCAGGGCAATTTTCAGCTGTAAGTAGTTTTAGATTTTAGAATTTTAAGAGCAACTTAGAGTTCAAAGTTGTTTTGTGTTTACTTAGGAACATTTAGTGAACTGTTTTAGGAACTTTAGCTCTCAAAGTTTAGATTGCAGTTGAAGTATCTAGTCAAATACATCAGCAACAATACATAGCAGCAGAATTGAGTTTTGGCTTATTTCCTTTTTGAATTTTCATTTCCATGTGAAATTTTGAAAAACCTTTTACCTAGGTTGATTCAAGGTAAGTAGGATAATTCATTGTTAGAATTTCAGCTTTTGAGGTTTAAAAATAAGTAGTTTAGCTTATTTGAAAAAGCTTATCTCAGTGATAAGCTAAAACTTGCACTCTTTCAGATCACTTTTATTGTAATCTTTGTTAAAACTTAGCTTATTTTTCTATAGATATCTTTAGTGCACATCTTAATCTACAAGTAGCATCTTTTAGTTTCCATTTTCATCTAGTAATAAGCAAATAATAAGCCAAAAATAAGCCATAGCGTAGGGTCTGTTTGGTACTTTTTCCATAGTTCAAGGTTAACTGTTTTCATTGAAGTGTAAATTTTCAAAAGTTTGGCCGCCTACCCTTTACTTTCCCTTATTACACTTCCTACCCTGTCTTTTTAGGAATTAATAAAATAGATTTAATAATTTTGATTTTAGTTTTATAAAATTAGGTTTTTAGTTTTAATTGATAAAATTAGAACACAATTAGGTTATAAAAATTAGGGCTTTTAGTGTCAATTGATTTCTGCACCATTTTAGTATTTTAAAATCATTTTTCCTAATTTTTCCAGTTTAATTTGTATTTTCTAGGAATTAAAATAGATTTTAGTTAATTTCTTTTTCTTAGAAAAATCATATAAAATAGAAAAACAGTTGAAAAATTAAAATTCTTTTTGTGAAAATTTTCTTTTTAAATCTAGTATTTTTGAAAAATAAAAGTAAAATTTTAGTGATAATTTTTAGAAAAAGTTTATTTTTGTTAATTCGTTTATCTTTAAAAATTCATAAAAAAATTCAAAAATAGTTAAAAAAATTCCAATTCTTTTTCCTAAAATTTTCTTTTTAAATTTGTGATTTTTAGGTATAAAAGGTATAATATTTGTTAAAAGTAGTGTTTAGATCTCAAATTTCAAGTTTTAGCTCACGTTTGTTCAATTTTTCGTATTAGTTAATAAACGATTTTTAATTTTGAATTGTTTCTATAGTTTAATTGTGCTATTAAATACGTAGTGTAATTCAAAATTCAAAAATCCTTTATCCATTCTTGACTTGAATCTGAATTATTCCCAAATCTCAATTCACGACTTCGTTGGGATACGACCCGAGAAGAAATTACTTCCCGGTTAAAAAATATACATATTGTGTTTCTTAGTAGAGATTTTATCCTTTTATTTCTCTTGTTTGAGAAGTAATTTGGAAAGAATTGTCACGGGATTAATACTTTATATCTATAAATTTGACTAGTGCTTACACACGCATACCATTATGCCAACCATCTTTGAATGGTCGGGGTGGACCAATTGCCCCGATTGCAATTCACAACACAGCAAAACGAATTTGGACTTTAGATGACAATGATTCAACAAGTTCAAAATTCATGTCCATTTCGTGGACCGAGTGATGATGCCAACAAGCATCTTGACAAATTTTTGCATGTCACCCAAAGTATAAAAGTGAATGGGGTCTCCGATGACACCCTTCGTCTACATCTCTTCCCTTACTCCTTGCAAGATCGTGCCGCCAAATAGTTTGATCGTTTGCCAAGGAATTCTATCAACTCTTTTGACCAAATGGCAAAAATATTTCTCGGAAAATACTTCCCACCCTCTATGGTGACCAAGTTGAGAAATGATATCACGAATTTCCGTCAAAAACCCGATGCGTCATTATTCAAAGCATGGGAACGTTATAAGCTTTCAATTGATCGATGCCCTAACCACAACATGTTACCCGTGACTCAAATAGATACTTTCTATAACGGGTTAACATTGAGGCATTGTGATACCATCAATGCTGCTGTCGGTGGTACTTTTATGAAAAGACGACCCGAAGAGTGCTATGATCTCATCGAGAATATGATCGCCCATCACAATGATTGGGATACTTAGTCATCAGATTGAGGTTCTATCGAGTTCTATTACTTCTTCTAATCCAGAAATAGTAGCCCTTAAGCTTCAAATGGAAGAAATGAATAGGAACTTAACGAGAATGCTTCAAACAAACCAACAAGTTAAGGCTTTGTAACTCCGACGTAGTTGCGAGGACTTTTATGGTGGTCCTCATTCTTACAATGATTGTCCAGCCACCGTTGGCCAAAATCAGAACGTATATGCTGTGGGAGCCTACAATCAAGGTGGTAATTCCTACCAACCTCAAGGTAACCGCAATCTGCTTAGCTATCGTTCGGACAATTATCTCGGACCACCAGGGTTTAATGTGAATCAAAATCAAAACCGAAGCAATCAAAATCACAACTACCAAAATAGGAATCAAGGAAACAACCAAGGAAACAACCAAGGAAACAATCAAGGAAATCTAAGTATCCGGGCCGATTAATCAACCCCCGATTCACCAAGCTCCACCTTACCAAGCTCCGGCTCTGCAAACACAAGTTGTGTCGAAGGATGATTTTCAAAACTACAACAAAGCTAATGACGCGGTTATGAGAAATATGCAAAACCAAACCCAAAACATGCAAAATCAAATGACCAATTTAACCGATTTGCTTACCAAGTTCATGAATTCCAATACCGCTTCTACTTCAGGTTCAGGGACACTCCCTAGTAATACCATTACTAACCCGAAGGTAGATTTGAAGGGTATTACCACCCGAAGCGGTGTTGCTTATCAAGGACCCACGATTCCTACTACTTCTTCTTCTCCTCCTAAAGTAGTGGAACGTGAAACCGAGGTGACAAAGGACACGGTGCCTCCTACTAATAACGGAAGTACCAAAGACGTCCAACCTCCGGTTGTCCAAGTTCAACCCCAAGTACCAAATTCTGAGCCCGTTGTTGCTCCCGTTAGTGCTCCGATGCCTAACCCGAAACCGTCGATTCTGTATCCTTCGAGACGTAATGATGAAAGGCGCCGTGAAAAAGCTAACGACCAAATTGAGAAATTCTACGAAATCTTTAAAGATTTGAGTTTCGAAATTAGCCTCACAGATGCTTTGATTCTTATGCCAAAATTTGCCTCGACTCTTAAAGCTTTAATTGGAAACAAAGAAAAATTAAGTGAAATGGCTAGAACTCCGTTGAATGAGCATTGTTCGGCGGTTATCCTCAACAAGTTACCCGAAAAACTTGGAGACCCTGGCAAATTTCTCATACCGTGTGATTTTCCCGGAATGGATGAGTGCTTAGCCTTGGCCGATCTTGGCGCTAGCATAAATCTCATGCCATTATCCGTGTGGAAAAATCTTTCTCTTCCGGAGCTCACTCCTACTTGTATGACTCTTGAACTTGCGGACCGTTCGATCTCCCAACCGATCGGTATCGCCGAAGATGTCGACGTAAAAGTAGGAAAGTTCCAATTCCCGGCCGACTTTGTAGTCGTAGACTTTGATGCCGATCCCCGAGTACCCCTAATTCTCGGGAGATCCTTCTTAAAGACCGGACGTGCTTTGATTGATGTTTACGAAGGAGAATTAACTCTTCGTGTTGGAAAAGAAGCCGTAACATTCAATCTTGATCAAACTTCGAGATACTCCTCTAATTATGATGATAATTCGGTTAACCGAATCGACGTCATTGAAATGGCTTGTGAGGAGTATTCTCAAGAAGTTCTCGGTTTCTCCGATGTGATCGCGAGTGGCAATCCCACTCCTTATTATGACCCGATCGTTTCTACCTCTTCTCCGACTCTCACTCCCTTCGGGGATAGTGATTTTCTTCTCGAGGAAGTCGACTTCCATGATCTTCACATTGAGCTTAGCTTTGCAGATGCTCTTGTCCACATGCCCAAATTTTGCTTTAAATGATCAAAAAGTTGTTTAAGTAACAAGTAAAATTGATTGATAATAACAAAGACACCAATAAATGCTAATTGCTCCTCGGCTCACGATTCTCAAAAAGCTTCCCGAAAAGCTTGGTGACCCAGGACGATTTCTCATTCCTTGTGATTTTGGGGAGTTTGATAATCACTTGGCTCTAGCGGATTTAGGTGCAAGTATTAATCTCATGCCCTTGTCTATTTGGAAAAAACTTGGACTTCCCGACCTTACAAGTACTAGAATGGTTCTAGAATTAGCCGACCGAACAATTTCTAAACCCCTCGGGATAGCCGAAAATGTGTTCGTTAAGTGTGAAAAAAATTCTATTTCCCGGTCGATTTTGTGATATTAGACTTTGTTGCGGACCCCCGTGTACCTTTGATACTTGGTAGGCCTTTCTTAAGGACCGCACGGGTCTTAATTGACGTCCACGGGGAAGAGCTAGTGATAAGGGATGGTATGGAAAGGATAGTCTTTAAACCGGACGGTCGTCAAGACAAAGAGTCAATCCACATGATGGACATTTATGATGACCGGTTCAAAGATGTTTG
This sequence comes from Tanacetum coccineum, assembly GCA_026074375.1. Classification (NCBI taxonomy): domain Eukaryota; kingdom Viridiplantae; phylum Streptophyta; class Magnoliopsida; order Asterales; family Asteraceae; genus Tanacetum; species Tanacetum coccineum. The sequence goes on from BQNB010127473.1 coordinate 10,741, forward strand.
TGAACCTGAGAGTGATGATTCTTCTTCTCCCACATCTACTATTGTTGAAGAGTTTGACTCTCTTGTGGGAGAAATTATCAAACAAAAGGAAGAAGTTAAGAAAATATCTGACCCAGTTGCTAGAAGAAGGGCTTGTTTACAACAAACATAGAGACATTTAGAATCATCACTCAAGGACGAGTTATTCATATCACCTCAAATTGGCTTCCGTGAGGTGCAATTCCACATCTTTCAAACAATAATCTTTGAGGAAGCTCTTCAGAAATGAGGGAAGAGGAAACTTAACTTTTATTCCAAACAAGGAATTAGACAAAGAAGATCTCATTCCAATCCCAAAAGAGTCCAAAATTGGAAAAGAGTGTGATTTTCCTCTTGTGATGATTTTCAAAGTTTCAAGACTTTTCAAACCCTCTCTTTGAGAAAAAAGATGAAGTTTCCTCCTAGAAAGTAAGGAGGTCAATTTCTTAAGGAGGATCCATAAGGAAACTCCTAAAGAGTTATTTGAACCCCTTTTTGAAGACAGACGAGGAAATTTCATTTCATTGAGGTATCTAGACAAATTTCTCCGAAAGTTAATTCTGAACCCTCAATTGAGTCTCCAATTTCATCTTCTCCTAGCCTCTCTTCTTCAGAGGCTAGTGAGTACTCTCTGGATGAGTTCGCCGATGAACTTGCTCTTATTGACTTCTCATCATACCCAGAGAGGGATGACATGACTCCAGATGATGTTATCGAGTTCTTGCTTTACGGTGACCCTACTAGTGATCCCACTGAGTCCAAAGTTGAGGAGTTCATTAATGAAAATACTCCCGATATGTCAAAAGAGTTTGTTTTAGATGACATGTCATTTTCACCAAAAGAACTTAATTTGGAGTCTCTACCAAAAGATGACTTTGATAATGATGATGATCTCTTTGAGATGGATTCTAACAATGATGAGTGGAAAAGAATTTTGTATGGAAGGATTTTGAGAGAATGAGATTCGATAGTGATAAAATCCAAAGATTTTGACAAATCAAGTTCAAGTTTTTTAAGGGCTTAAGTGTTGAATTTTGAACCCCGGTGTTCAAGTTTGTTGAAGGAAATGAATTCGGTTTGTAATGAGTATTTTCCATGTAAGTGATGCACAATTCTCACAATCAAAAGGATAAAGTTATCAACTCGGGTATCCAAGTTATAAGACGCTAAAGTTCACGGAGCCAAATATTTTACCCACGCCTGCCCACCCGTTCTTCTGAAATTGAATGTAGACATTGACCCTTGAAAACTTCAAGTTGAGCCTAAGAATGATCTTTTAACCCTAAAGGTCTTAGTTTTTGATCCGAATTTTTGATAATGTTCTTGACAGGAAGAGTTATCTTTAAAACTCTAAAGATTATTACCCACCCCATTTGTGCCACCCTTTCATCGTACTAATTCCTCTAGTTTGGGAAAGGCTCCGTCTTCGGAAATTTCTTCACCATCACTTTTATCCTCCAATATACCTTGTGAAAATGAGTCAGCTAGGGAACTTCTATAATAAATCAAGCGCTTCGTGGAGTCAACACCCATGCTTTCTTATTATCTTCTTTCTATTTTCTCTTTGCTTCCCCAAGGACAAATCAATACGGGGTCGAGTAACAGCTTGTACTCCGGTTAACATAAACAAAGCCGTTTTAAGTCGAATTATGATCAAAACAATGAAAATGATGAGAGGAGGCTTGTTCTCTTTCGTTCTTGTTGGTTGTTTGTGCTTGTTTGTTTAGGTTTTCCGGATTTTGGAAGATTCATGGTTCAATATTGTGGAAGAACAAAGCAATGCCTACAATTTCCATTTATGGTCTCCAATCTTCTCTTCATAAAGTGGGAAATCTCTTATCCTTGTCTTTTATCGAACTAAACATCTATTCTGTTAGGGCAATGACCTATAGAATTTTTTGTTTAGATTCTTTTGACCCCTTTATTTTTAAACATGAGGACAAATGTATTTTTTTCATTTAGTTTGGGAAGGATATCTTCGAAATTGACTGCACTTCCGCATAAACCTTGTTTGAACCTTTTTTAATTACCTTTTTGTGAAAAAAGTGGAAATTTTTTAAAATTTTTGCTTACAATAGAAGCTTAGTTTGGGAAAAAACACCACTTTTTGGTAATCCGTTGGTGAGAAATAGGAGTTAATTTTGACTTGACCGGGTGAAAATGCCCTAGCTAGTTCTTTAACCTACCTTTTGTGGGGCTAAAGCTTTCACAAATCCTATTGCATTGGATTTAAAAAAATGTGAAGAACATAGAGGATTTATGTAGTTATATAAAAGTGTAATATGCGTTAAGCAAGGTTATTTGGAAACAAAAGCTTATATGAATGATTTGTGTCTTTTTACTCCCACAAGCTCTTAACACACCTAATCATACGTGCTTAATTTTGAATTTAACTAAGTCAACCAATGAGTCCTTTGTAGAAAAAAGTCTAGTAACATTTTGGAAAGTAATTCATCAAATTATTTAAGTAAGATTTTTGTTTTCAAATTTATAAGATTGATTTTTCTAAAGTAATTTTTCCATTCACCAAGAAATAAATATAAAAAAATCAAAGAAGGCATTTCTAATGCAAAAACAAATATTTCGTGCCATGAAGCATTGGCAAAAATAGAATAATAAAAGCTATATATAGTCTTAATTCGTGGCGAATCCATTTAGAGTGAGACTCGGATGGGGTCGCAACTAAGGATTAAGACTATGTACGTGGAATCAAGGTTCGTAGGCATTCATCACTAGGGAGCGCGGCCTAGGTGGTGATTGCAACTAAGGGACTTTGGATTCTAGGCTTTGTAGGAAGAAGGTGTTGTCGCGATAACCCACAAACGTTAGTAGCGAGTTGGTGGTTCGAACATGAACACGTTGTTGATGCGATAATTCGCTATTTGGGAGAAAGGCCTAAGTAGGGGTTCGAACTAAGAACAACATTCCTATTGCAAAAAAATAATTTATAGTATATTGAAAATAAAAGAATGGTAAAAATTTCATTTTCTAAAAATCAAGTTATAAATTTTGTCTCCCAATTTCTTTTAGCTTTGAGTTGCGTTTATCTATCTATTAACATTAAGCTCATAAGCCCTTAAGTGTTAAAGCTAGATGGATTTCAACTATAAAGATAAATTGATCTATGGTTGAGTTTGTAAAAGATGCACACAATCTTTTAATCATTAATTTATTCTGGAGAGTGAAAATTCACAAGATTGGTAAGTATAGAGAGCTTAACCATTTGACGTATATTGACAATGATCTTGTTTTAATAGCTTTTGTTTAGTCTAGTGAAAATCAGGAAGACAATTTTCCTCTTTGTGCTCAATTAATCGGGAGTACCTTTTCAATGGAGCTAAAAGTGCAAAATTGGCAAAGATTCCATTAAAGTGTTCCAAATGAGATAAAATGTGAGGAATAAGCTTAAGATTTTTTAAAAAGGGGATTCATAAAGGTAAAACCCCCCCTAAGGGCATTTGGAAACTTGTAAGTTTACAAAGTATACACTTAAAATAAAATTGCATGATGACATCGACAATCCTTTAGTTGGGGAATTTGATAAGTGTTAAATTGTATACATAAAATACCCAGGATTTTGCAATAAAAGCCAAAAAATATGCCAAAAGATGGAAATATGTGTGCTTTTGTGTCTCAATGTGCAGGAAAGGATATTAAAGTCAAAAAGAGCAAAAACGAGCAAAAACCGACAAGAAACGGAAAAGACAAGTACAAGAGAGAGATTTGAAGCCAATATCAAAAGCCGGATCAAGACCGTGGTCGAGAAAAGTCAAAAAAGTAAAGAAAAGTCAAAGTTTGAAGTAAAATGACCATTATAACCCTTTTGAAAGGTGCAAAAGTACTACAATACCCTTTGCCCTATGTATTGTTGTTATGGATATAGGGGGATGTTTGTTTTTTGGTGTCTATACAATTAGGAATCACAAAAGCCCAACAAAAGCCCAAAGTAAAAGTCCATTTCCTGTTTTCAAAACTACAAGGGCTAGGATTGACAAATTTCAAAGTCATTTTACACTACATTTGGAAAAAAGAAAACACAGGGACTAGTTATGCAATAATGCCAATCTTTCAAACCAAACGCGGGTTTAAGTTTTCCCCTAACCACCTTATAACTGCTTTTCCCGCCAAAAGCCCGAACAAGCCCAACTTCCTTAAATTCTTCTCCCGTCTCTTCCAACTCAATCCCACCTCGTATTTACCAACTTCCACATCATTTTGCACACGTGGCAGCTTCTCATTGGTCTGAACACCTCACCCAAGAGATCCAACGGCTTAGATTCAAGAAAAGTGATCAACAACTTGGAATGATGGAGTTTCTCATCTTCTCATCACCATTTCCTATAAATAGTAGCTTAACATTCATAATAGTTTAGTTTAGATAGTTTAAGAAAAGTTTCATTTTTGTAATTTTCTCTTTCAACTTACGTGTACTGTTCATCGTGTGCAATAAGTTTTTTAAATCTTTCAATTCAAATGAATTGTCTTGTTTTGTATCTTGAACGCTTCTTTTAAAAGTAATAAAGCAAGTTGAATTGTGTTTGAGTTTAAGCTTTCATGTAATAAGCTAGTTTTGCATAATAAACTTGAAATAAGCTCAATATAGCTTATTGAATAAGCTAAATTTAGCTTATTCTGTTTTCTTTTGTTCACAAGTTGTTAAAATTTTGTTAAAAGTCTTTTCAATACTGTATTTTTTTCTACTTTTATTCACCTAAGGTAATTTGAATTAAAGTTGATTGAATAATGGAAGCTTTTGGAGTAATAAGCTCAATTTAGCTTAATGAGCTTAAGCTTTTGGTCTAGAGGCTAGGAGCCATTAGGATATTGAGTTTTAAGGCCATTCACTCAGAAAGAGTGGCCTAGTGTCTGAGATTACATAAATTTCAGGTTTCACCTTCTATATTTCATTTTAGCATTTGAAGCTTAATTCAGTAGCTTATTTCATTGACTTTTTGTGTGCTTAAACTTGTTTAATATTGTTTAGTTAGCCTAGTGATTCAAATGCCTTAAGCTGTTGTAGCTAGAATTTATTGAGAATTCAAGTTTTAAATTCTGTCATTTAGTAGGTTAAAGCTAGCTGAGTAACTAGCTTATTTCTTTTAATAAGCTATAGATTTTAGTGTTAAAATAGCTTAATTAGATTAGTTTAAGAATGAGTAGATAAAAGGTTTTAGCATTTTTAGTTCTAAAATAGACTTTAAGTGAAATATAGTTTGGACAGAATTGGTTAAGTAGTGTTTGGATTAAGGTGTTATTGACCTTTAAAGTCAACATGTTCCTGTCAAAGCACTTTACATAGTTGAGGTTTTTAAAGTGTTCAAGTTTTAAAAAGGATTTGAAACTTAGTTTGTAGAATTTAAAGATTTATAGCTTAAAAAGCTACTACTAGCACCAGGACAGTTTTTTATGCAAAGTAGTTTTAGATTTAAAGCATTTTAGAGTTCAAATTTGGTTAGTGTACACTTTGATACATTTAGTGAGTTAGTTTATGAGTTCTTAACTAAGAGTTTTGGCCTGCACTTTAGAATTTACCAACTATATCAGCATAAGCAGTACTTACTCAGTAAGTACTGCTGAGTTTCACCACTTTTCTAGTTAGTTTATAGCTCTTGTAATTAGGAGATAACACTTAGTATTAAGAACCTTAATAGTACTCCATTAGCTCAACATAGATAATCTTTTAAGTTTCATTTTTAAGCTTTTAGTCTAGCTTAAATGTTCCTGCAAAAGTAGTTTTAGCAACAGCTTAGATTTTTAGCTTATCTCTTTTGATTTCTAATTTCTAGTTGTTATTTCAAAATTCCTTTTATCTAGGTGTACTCAATAATCATAGGATAGCTTATTTCCAAAATTTCAGTTTCTAGGAATTAGTAATAAGCTAATTAGCTTATTAGGATTTACTTAAAATCAGTGAATAAGCTGAACCTTAGCTTTTTAAGATCAAATTTCTTGCTAGTCTAGATTACTATTAGCTTATTTCTTTTTAGATATTCTTAGTACACATCACAAGTTTCATTTAGCTTCTTTTGGTTTTAATTTTCATTAAGTATTAAGCTAGGAATAAGCCAAAGTTTGAAAAAGTAGAAATTTTAAATGAAAACCTTAGTTTCTGTAATGCAGTATTAAAAGCTTAATTTTTAGCTTATTCAGTTGATAAAAGTTCCAAGTGCTTTTATTAAAGTTGTAGTATTAAAGCTCAGGTCCAACTTTGTTGTTTTAAGTTTTTGCTTATTTTCACTTTTTAGATAAGCCAAAAATAAGCTAAATCGTAGGGTTTGTTTGGTACATTTTTAATAGTTAAAGGTTGCCCGTTTTCATTATAGTGTAAAATTTAGTTAATTACCCCGCCTACCCTTTACTTTCATACTTTTCATTTTCTACCTTGTTCTTTTAGTTTAATAAAATAGTTTTTATATTTTTAAAATTAGTTTAATAAAATTAGGTTTTAGATTTTAATGAGCAAAATTAGGGTTTAATTGATTAGTAAAAATTGGGCATTTTCATACCATTAGTTTTCTGCACATTTTTAGTAGTTAAAAATCAATTTTCTTTATTTTTCCAATTGAATTTGAATTTTCTAGAAATTAAAATAGGTTTTTAGTAATTTCTTTTTCTTAAGAAATTCATAGAAAATAGAAAAATAGTTGGAAAAATCTAATTCTTTTTGTAATAATTTTCTTTTTCATTCTAGTATTTTTGAAAAATAAAAATAGAATTTTATTGTTAATTTTTAGAAAAAGTTTATTTTAGTAATTCATTTTTCTTTAGAAAATCATATAAAATTCAAAAATAGTTAAAAAATTATAATTCTTTTTCCTAAAATTTTCTTTTTAAATTTGTGATTTTTAGGTATAGAATTTGTTAAAAGAAGTGCTTTATATTTTAAATTTCAGTTTTAGCTCACGTTTTTAATTTTCGTGAATTAAAATTTCGTGATAGTTAATTGATTTTAGTTTCTTGAATATTGTCTATAGTTTAATTGTGCTATTATATTCGTAGTGTAATTCAAAATTCAAAAATCCTTTATTCATTCTTGACTCGAATCCGAATTATTCCCGAATCTCAATTCACGACTTCGTTGGGATACGACCCGAGAAGAAATACTTCCCGGTTAAAAATATACGTATTGTGTTTTCTTAAGTGAGATTTTACCCTTTTTATTTCTCTTGTTTGAGAAGTAATTTGGAAAGAATTGTCACGGGATTTATACTATACATATATAAATTTGACTAGTGCTTAAACACGCATACCAGACACGCTTTGTCATATACCAACCTATACGGTGACATCCCAATAGGGGTCTTAAAATCCGTCTTATACACCCACAAGGCATCATCTAGCCTCAGGGGCCAATCCTTTCTATCGCTACGAACAGTCTTTTTTAATATTCGTTTAATCTCCCTATTAGATACTTCCACATGTCCACTAGTCTGTGTGGTGATAAGGGGTAGCTATTCTATAATTAACTCCATAGTATTTCAATAACTTTCCAAATTTGAAGTTCTTAAAGTGGGAACCCCCATCACTAATGATGGCCTTGGGGATTCCATGCCTAGCAAATATATTTTTCTTGACAAACTTAAGAACTACACTATGGTCATTTGTTTCTATAGCCTCAGCCTCAACCCACTTAGATACATAGTCAACTGCCACCAAAATATACATATTGCCATGGGAGGTAGGGAATGGTCCCATAAAATCAATACCCCACACGTCAAATATCCCAAAAACAAGTATGGGATTCATAGGCATCTGATTACACTTTGAAATCCCACCAACTTGCTGGCAACGAGTACATGCTTTCACAAAAGACTGGCATCCTTGAATATAGTCGGCCAAAAGAAGTCGCTTTGCAGGACTTTTTGCCCAATTTTCGTCTCACCAAAGTGTGCCCACACGCATAAGAATAGCAATGAGCGAATATGTCTATATGCTCGTGATTGGGAACACACCTCCTAACAACTTGGTCAGCACACACTTTATAAAACTCCGGATCCTCCCAAAAATAATACTTCAATTAAGAAAATAATTATTGTCTTTGTTGTTTGGACCAGTAATCTGGAAGCTTTTTAACTACAAGGCAGTTAACAATGTATACATACCAAGATAGCTTAGAAACCTCAAATAAGCTTTCATCCAGAAAGCTTTCTTTGATCACATCAGATGGGTTGAATGGTGGAGGGATAATCTTGGACAAATGGTTGGCAACCACATTTTCCGACCCCTTTTTATCTCGGATTTCCAGATTAAATTCTTGTAAGAGTATAATCCACCTAAGCAACCTCGGTTTTTTCTCTTTCTTGATCAATAAATGTTTCAAGGCACTGTGATCCGAAAATACTATCACCTTAGAGTGGCCCCAAATTGTTGATCCCAAATCTTGATCGATTATTTAGCTTGTAAAGAGTATGTTACCTTGGATAAATCCAAAATAACAATAGTAGAGACTTTGTGTATATATTAAAGTGTATGCAGAATCTACACCTTAATACTCTAGAAGTAATATCAATGGAACAGTAAACTATGATGCAGTTAGAATGAACAATGTATATAACCAAAAAGCTTTAATATTATTAAGATGAATAATACGAGTACTCTAACTAGTACTAGGGTTTACAACCTTGAAGCTATGCAAAACTTTTCTCAAAAACGTATCTAAAACCTTAACCTAGGATCTC
>BQNB010127474.1:2443-19436 GCA_026074375.1 Tanacetum coccineum
AATAATACTGTTTTTCCATAATAATTATATATGCAATTGTTACAAACTATGGGTGTATAACAACGTAACCCACTATGACTTGCATTCAACTATTTATCATAAACCTATGAATTTCACTCAACCATTGTGTTGACCTTTTTGGCATGTTTATCTCAAAAAATTAAGCAACTTATGGCACGGACTTGAAGATGGCTAAATTGTTATCATTCAAACCTTATGTTTCTAGATTTTGGGACCTCTCTTTTGTAAAACTCTGATGAATAAATGAATGATAACTAAATTTTCCAAAACGTCTATTTACGATTCATTTTCTATGATTATGACTGTTGTACTATGAAGTCATACCCCAGATTAGCTTCCGTTGCTATATTTGTCTAAATGTGGGTGTTACATCTTGTGAAATCTTTTCACCCAAAAGCTCCAACTGACTCAAAAGCTTTTGAAGCTTATCAAAAGTTTGATCAAGCATCTCTGAGTTTGGAGCAGTGAAGTTTTCATATTGCTGCTTTAAGAGATTCCTTTGAGTCTTTTTTATAGCTTCATTCCCACCAAATCTCTTTTCAACAGCTTCCAACAACTTCTTAGCATCCTTTATAGAGTTAAACTTTAACTGATGTTCATTGGGAATGCCCATCATTAAAGTGCTTCTAGCTTTTACCTCTAATCTTCTCTGAGCCTTTTCTTCAGCAGTTGTAATAGGCATCTCTGTCACAACACCTTCCACAGTTGTTGTTTTTGGCAAGGTTGCACCATTCTCTATGACTTCCCACAGTGCATAGTCTATCATCTGGATATATTGTTCAATCCTCATCCTCCAAATCTCATACTCACCAGGTTTGAGCATGGGAACTTTGGATGCAGCCACCATGTGTGCAGAATCTTGATCCATATCTTTTAAAAAATAGATATTGTGTATAAAAACAGGTTCTTCTCTTTCAAAGCTTTTCAACAAGCTCTGATACCACTTGTTGATCCCACTTCAATAGATCGAATTCCTTAAGCTTGTTTAAGGATTAGTTATATTAGATAAATCTAACACAACTATAGTAAAAGCTTTGTTTGAATGTATTAAAGATTATGCGGAATCTAATCTTTAATATTAAGAAGAATTATCAATGAAACAGTAATTCTATGAACATACCATTCAAACAAACAAGCTCCAATATTATTAATGATAATACGAATACTCTCAAAGTATTAGGGTTACAAAGACCTTAAAGCTAATAATATAAAAGATATATGAAAAACTATATCAAACTTTATGCCCTAGGACCTCCTTTTATACACCAAGGAGTCCTACTCAGCTTACAATACTTTCCTAAGTATATAAAATCTTTTCTATAAACAACTAATACATATCACATAAGCAGTACTAACAAACAGTACTAACTTAATACTAGCAGTACTAACTTAATACTAGCAGTACTAACTACTTAGAATATTTTCTTGAGCAGTAGTAACTCTTCAGCAGAATTAACTTCAAGCAGTCTTTGTACTAGCAGTAGTAACTTTCACTATGAGTAGTAACTTATCACTAGCAGCATTAACTTCAACTGAGCAGTCTTAACTTTGTACTAGCAGTAGTAAACACTTAGCATATTTTGTTTGAAGTCCATGAGCAACACTAAATCTTCACTAGCAGTACTAACTCCAGCTGAGCAGTATTAACAAAATATGAGCAGTAGTAATTCTAACAGCATCAAGAAGACTTTTAATCCCAACAATTGTGATTTGGGACATCACTCGAGGTTGTTTGAGGTTGATGGTCTTTGTAACACTTGAAGTTTATGCATTGTAGTTTTCTCTATATTGTATCTTGTGTTATGATTGATCATTATGTTGTGCTCTTGAGTTTTTGCCTTTGTCGGGGTATGACAGATTGGTTATCAGAGCCAAGGTTATAGAGAACTAGGTGAATTGGCCTAGACTATAACCTAAGATCCGTCGTTTAGTTGCGTATAGGATCTATGTACGCGGTGATACACTTTTGTTTGCTTTCGCGTATTGGCGGTTTGGTGCTTTAGTCATGTCAGTCATCGAAATGTGTGAGCTCAATATTTAATATGACTGGGAAAGGATACGAATATAAGTATGGTGGCCAACGTAGTTATAAGCGTATCACAACTCACTCATACTTAGTAATGTCATTCACATAAATTGATGTTGACACCGTAAGGTATGTTATGTGTATATCTGTATATATAGTAAGATATTCTATATATATGCGAGTCTTTTTGCCTACCTAACGTTGGCCATGTTCTCCCTCGTATAGATAATGCCGCCAAGGATGAGGACCCAAAGTACTGGTCGGCCTGCTACCGAATCACTAGGAGGGGAAATGGGTGTACGGGTTGATAGAGGTGGGAGGGGTAGAAGACCTAGGGTAGATAATGATGAGCGTATTGATAATTTGAATGGTCAAGGAAATGACTAGGGGTTGGGAGCTAATAAGGGCGTAGAGGGAGTCAATGGGAATGTAGAGGGAGCTAATGAGGGAGCACCTGACTTCTCGACGATCATTGCCCAATAATTGCAGATGCTCTTACCCGCCATGCTGGCTCAGGTTGGTAACCAAGGAAATGTTGGAAATCAATATGGTAATGTGGTTAATGAGAATGTCCAGGAGAACGTTGGGAATGTAATAGTAAATGGCAACCGGGTAGATTGTTCATATAAGGAGTTCTTAGCTTGTAACCCTAAGGAATATGATGGTAAGGGAGGTGATGTAGTTCTTACTCGTTGGATTGAGAAAATGGAGAACATGCAAGATAAGAATGGTTGTAGTGTTGACCCAAAAGTGAAATACACTGCTGGTTCATTTGTGGGTAAGGCTTTAACATGGTGGAACTCTCAAATCCGTATGCTAAGCTAGGAAGTTGCTGTTAGTATGTCATGAAATGACTTTAAGTTTATGATGATAGACGAGTTTTGTCCTAGTCATGAGATGCAAAAGTTGGAAACCGAGTTGTGGAATCACGCCATGGTCGGGGCTGGCCATGATGCGTATACTGATAGGTTTTATAAGTTGGATAGGTTAGTTCCATATTTGGTAACTCCAGAAAGTAGGATGATTGAGAGGTATGTGTATGGCCTTGCTCCATAAACCCGTAGGATGGTGGCAGCACCAGAGCAAAAGACTATGCAGAAGGTTGTGCAAATTTCTGGTGCACTGACCAATGAGGCTGTAAGAAATGGATCAATTAAGAAGGTTGAGAAAAGAGGAAATGTGGGGGAACCTAGCAAGGATAAGAATGGTAGGGATGATAATAAGAGGACTAGGACTGGGAATGTTTTTTCTTCTACTGCAAACCCTGTAGGGAGAGAGAATACAGGTACTTGGTCCAAGTGTACCATCTGCAACTCCTACCATGCACCAAGAGGGCCTTGCCACACTTGCTTCAACTGTAACCGCCCGGGTTATTTAGCAAAGGATTGTAGAGGCGTGCCAAGGAATGTGAATCCTGTAATGTTAGAAACCCAACTATTAGGGCATGTTATGAGTGTAGTAGTATCAACCATGTCAAGACAGCTTGTCCTAGATTGAATAGGGCACAAGGACCAAAAGAAAATCATCCAAACCAAGTTGCTGCTAATAACAAGGGTCAAGGTCATGGAAACCAAGGGAACCAGGCTAGGGGTAAGGCATTCATGTTAGGAGCAGATGAAGTTTGCCAGGATCCGAACATTGTGACGGGTATGTTTACTTTGAATAATCATTTTGCCACTACCTTATTTGACTCTGGTGCCGACTATAGTTTTGTTTCCACTACTTTCATACCTTTGTTAGGCTTAGAGCCCAACGAATTAGGTTTCAAATATGAGATTGAGATAGCTAGCCGGTAGTTAGTAGAGATTTATAAGGTTATTAAAGGTTACAAACTAGAAATCAAGGGTCATGTCTTTGACATCGACTTGATACCTTTTGGGCATGGGAGTTTTGATGTGATTATAGGTATGGACTGGTTGTCTAATTATAAGGCTGAAATAATTTGCCATGAGAAGATAGTAAGGATACCACTACCGAATGGCAAGGTGCTTAGAGTATTAAGAGAGAGACTGGAAGAGAAAGCGAGACTTTTGATGAGTGCTAAGACTATCGGTAAGAAAGAAGAAGACATTGTTGTGGTTAGGGATTTTCCCGAGGTATTTCTGAATGACCTATATGGATTGCCGCCTGTTTGGGAAATTAAGTTTCAAATTGAGTTAATCCCTAGAGCTACGCCAGTTGCAAGGTCTCCCTATCGTTTGGGACCTTCTAAATTGGAGGAGTTATCTGGGCAACTCAAGGAACTCCAAGACAAAGGTTTCATTCGACCAAGTTCATCGCCTTGGGGAGCGCCGGTATTATTCGTTAAGAAAAAGGATGGTTCTTTTAGGATGTGCATTGATTATAGAGAATTGAACAAGTTGACTGTTAAGAATCATTATCTGCTTCCTAGGATTGATGATCTGTTTGATCAACTGCAAGGGTCGTAGTTTTTCTCTAAGATAGATCTTAGGTCTGGATACCATCAGCTGAGAGTGCATGAGGATGACATTCCAAAGACTACGTTTAGAACTCGTTATGGACATTTCGAGTTCACAGTAAGGCCCTTTGGTCTGACTAACGCACCAGCAGTATTCATGGATTTGATGAATAGATTTTGTAGGCCTTATCTTGATAAGTTTGTGATAGTGTTTATAGGCGATATCTTAATCTACTCTAAGACTCAAGAGGAGCATGTAGAATACTTAAGGTTAGTCTTGGAACTGCTCAAGAAAGAGAAACTGTATGCTAAGTTTTCTAAGTGTGAATTTGGGCTAAGAGAAGTGCAGTTTCTTAGGCATGTGATAAATGGTAATAGGATTCATGTAGACCCTAGTATGATTGAAGCTGTTAAGAATTGGAAAGCCCTTAGAACTCCGACTGAGGTTCGTTCGTTCTTAGGATTGGCTGGGTATTACCGTAGGTTCATTGAGAACTTTTCTAAGATAGCTAAGTCTCTTACTATCTTGACTCAGAAGTGTAAGAGTTTCGATTGGGGTGAGGAACTTGAATTGGAATTTTAAACCTTGAAGGATAAGTTGTGTAATGCGCCTATTCTAGCTCTCCTTAATTTACCGAAAGACTTTGTGGTATATTGTGATGCATCTGGGGTAGGATTAGGCTGTGTGTTAATGCAAAGAGGTAAGGTGATCGCCTACGCGTCTAGGCAGTTGAAAATTTATGAGAAGAATTATACTACCTATGATTTGGAGTTGGGTGCGGTCGTGTTTGCACTTAAGATCTGGAGACATTATCTGTATGGGATAAAGAGTGTCATCTATACGGATCATAAGAGTCTTCAGCATATATTTAGTCAGAAAGAGTTGAATATGCGACATCGTCGCTGGATAGAGTTGTTTAGTGATTATGACTGTGAAATTCGCTACCATCCTAGTAAGGCGAATGTGGTGGCTAATGCCCTAAGTAGGAAAGAAAGAGTAAAGCCTAAGAGAGTTAGAGCTATGAATATGACCCTTCAGTCGAGTATCAAGGATAGGATACTGGTGGCTCAGAAGGAGGCTGTGAATGAGTCTGCAGGATTGCAGAAAGGTTTAGATGAGATGATAGAACAGAGAAGTGATGGAACTTTGTACTACCTGGATTGAATATGGGTACCTTTGAAGGGTGAGGTGAAAACACTAATAATGGACGTCACACCCCCAAACGAGGCCTGGACGGAAACATGTGTCCGAGGGCGTAACGTCATAATATACATCACACAAGATACAAAGAACGACCTCTAAAGGTACGTTTGAAAATTCCAACATCGTTGCATTAATTTAAAATAGTTAAGGTTTTACATAAGTTCAAAGATAATATGCGGAAGCGAATAAAAGGTTTTAAAGTTTACAACGATGTTAACATAGATAATTAATATTTCTTGAAAATCGGTCTAAAGCAAGGCAACACCATAAAGCAAACAAAGACATCCACAACTAAGCACCTGAGAAAAACATGCTAAAAACATCAACATAAAGTTGGTGAATTCATAGGTTTGAATTTAGTATTAAAAGTGGACCACAAGTTCGCAGTACGCATGCGATAGTTATAACAGATACAACTCCAAATAAAAAGTATTTACTGTTGCGCTAAGCTCATGACACCGAAACTTAATTAAAAGGAAACATATAATATGCCAAACAAGAATTAATTGCCCTAAAGGTATCTGACCAAGATCACCTAGTGAAATCTGACATGGTATATATCCGTTTATCGGGAGCCCCGTGGGTAGTGAGTGCTACTCACCCGGATAGGGATAATTAGTCCCAATAGATCTATTTACAACATTCGCGCTTACTTAACCAGTCCATCGGTTAAGCAATTGACGGTTCATGATAGTTCGGGCATTAGTGGTCTATTCGCTACTTAGGCAACACGTAATCAGGAAAAGGTAACGTAAAGTAACTGTGTCCATAGTTTAAAAACAAGCAATGTTTCTCACCCCAAAGTAGTAAAGTAAAAGTAGTAAAACGTGGGGCTATGAACTCACCTTAGCAAGATGAGCAAATGATAAATCACGCAAGTAAAAGATGATATAGAAATCTAGCCGCGACCTAGAATAATAACGCGTCTTAGAAACACGGAAAGTATGCCAAGAATTGCACAATATGTTCATCACCAAAAGACATCCATGTGTGTTTGTGCTTTGACTTAATTAACAAAACGTGACTAAATAAAATTATAGAGTTTTTCGTTAAGTTTCGGCGTTTAACCAAAAATTACTATTTTTAGTAAGTTTCTATTTTAGGAAAGTTTTTAGTTTCGGGACGTTAATACCGTCCCCTATATTTGCTTAATCCATATTTCCTTAAGTGCACTAGAGAAATCTAAACGTTTAACTTCCATGTCCATCTTGCTAAAATTCACCAAACTTACTATTTTTAGTAACCTTAACGTTTTTCCTAAAATATGTTAACGACGTCTTTAAATGATACTAATCAATATATATGTGTTACTATATGTTTCGCTAGTGTTTTAAAAGCTCAAAATATCTCAAAAGTGTCCGAAAACCCATTTTACTATTCACATCAGCACCTATGTAAATTATTTTGCCGAAAAATGTTTCAAGTTTTATTTGGCTATAACTTGGCCGTTTTAAGTCCAATTTTAGTGTGCGATATATGAAAAATTATCTATTCAAAACGAGCTCTCCAAAAACTACTTTAGTGCCTAATAAAAACATTCCTAAGTCGCTCAAAACCTCAAAACCATTTTCGATCAGCAACTACCTTTTTAACAAACGCTTCCAAAAATCACACCAAACTTCACAATAGTGCCTAGTCTAGCCTAATCTCCATTCACAACTAATCCACAACAAAACCACACCTAAAACTAACCTAATCCCTTCATTTCTATTGTTGCAACTCTCATCTAACTCTCATCTCATCAAGAACATAATATTTAACTAATGAAACAAAGTAACATTATTATTTATAAAATCTTGTTTTATAATCTTTCAAAAATTAAAACACAACATATGGATGTATGGATCTTGAACATATATGAAAGAACATAAGTAGATCACAAGAAAAGATTCAAAACACTTACAAAATGAAGAACAAGTAGAGAAATCACAAGATCTAAACCCTAAAATACTAGATCTATAAAACCCAACAACAAATCTTGAAACCCTAATTAATAAACTCTTGAAAGACCCTTGAAATTAAAGAACCAATACTTCAAACCACCTTAGATGTTATTAGAAATGAACCCGGTATACTTGGATCTTGCTAGAAATCAAAGATATAGAAATCCTATAAGGGGTGTTTGTTGGCCGTGAGCTAGGGAGAGATGGAAAGAGAGATGTGAAATTTTGATGAGGCTTGGAAAATAAAAAATGACACAGTGTGTGATATGAGTATGTATTTATAGGCCAAGAGTTAGGGTTTTTAGTCACCACATGACCAAGTAAGCAACCAACAGACACCAAAAGTGTGTGTGTGTATAGCTCGGCCGAAACAACCACAAGGACCATTTGGTTCATTTTTTTAGGACCATGGTTCATGTATTAGGTCTTAGATTTAAATTTCAAGTCAAAGGTTGCATGAGTCCAACAAAAGGTCACATGCTCTAGTCTTCCTTAAGTTCTTGTGCATGAGAATGACATTCTCATATGTCACTTTCATACACATGCACTAGTTTTATAAAAGATGCTCTTGTATTTAATTTAGGATTTAAAGTGTTTTTGTTTGGGGGTTTAGGCATCCGAAATATGACAAGAGGGGGAGGGTGAACGAAATTTTTGATGCTATAATACGAGATGAACGATAACTAAAGTTTACACGAAAAGATTTCGGGTTTTTGGGGTTCCGTTAGGTCAAAAACGCGAAAAACATAATTTAAACGTTAAAGCTAAAAATAAATACCGGACGTGATCGTAAACAATGAAACACTTAGAAAAAACAAAATAACTTATATAATATCTAAACTAATCAAAATCCAAAGTCGGAACATGTCTGATGACGTTTTTTAGATTTACGCGGGCTAACTTCTCGGTATACTGCCAGATTCAAACGTAACGTATAAAAATAAAAATAATGATCGGAAAAGTTTAAAATATTAACCTGAAATTTTTGGGGTGTGACAATGAATGAAGCCCATAAGTCAAAGTACTTTGTACACCCAGGAGCTGATACGATGTATTATGATTTGAGAGATAGGTATTGGTGGCCTGGAATGAAAAAGGACATAGCTGAGTATGTTAGTAAGTGTTTGACTTATCTGAAGGTTAAGGCTGAGCATCAAAGGCCATCTGGCTTGCTCCAGCAACTTGAGATTCCTGTATGGAAATAGGAAAGAATAGTTATGGATTTTATGACTAAGTTGCCTAGGACTAGTAGTGGGCATGACACAATCTGGGTCATTGTGGACCGATTGACTAAGTCTGCTTATTTTCTACCTATGTGTGAGGATTACAAGATGGATAGATTGACTAGATAATATTTGAATGAGATAGTTGCTAGACATGGTGTGCCGATCTCGATTATATCAGATCGTGATAGTCGTTTCACATCAAGGTTTTGGCAGTCAATGCAAGAGGCATTAGTAACTCATTTAGACATGAGTACGGCTTATCACCCTCACATCGATAGTCAGAGTGAGCGTACTATTTAGACTTTGGAAGAAATGCTTAGAGCGTGCGTCCTGGACTTCGAAGGAAGTTGGGATGTTCATCTTTCGTTGGTTGAGTTTTCGTATAACAATGAGATGATATCAATATAGACCCAATATTTATCAAAGATCTAATGGACCAATCATAGCAACTAATTTTTGGATTAATTAAAAAAACCCACTTTTCCACCCCATTTTTAAAATTAAAATATCTTGCAAACGGTAAATTGTTAAACGATAAAAAATACACCATCGCGACGAGAATTAAATCATCTTTCTATAGATGGGCACTTTAATATAATTTCGATGAACTTTTTTTTCGATTTTACTTTTTAGTCACGTCTGAAAAAATCATATGTGATTTGTATCACAATCACACGTGAATTCAGACATAAGCTTATGTATGTAAATAGATCTTGGTTTTGGACTTGGATTGTATTTTAGACTTATAAATATCTTAATGGACCCTTATTGGGCCTTAAAGCCCAATAAGCGATATTTAGTCGTTATAAGAGTTTTGACGGACTTTTGAAAGTGAAAATGTATTTACGAAGTGATATTAAACGATATTTTGGGAAAAACGTTTTAGTAAACGTTAAAGATTGAGATTTTGGAATTTTATCGAAAAGTGTCGAATTGGTGAAAAGTGTTGAAAATAAGGTTTGAAACCTTAGAAAATGTTGTATGAACGTACGGGTCATGTCAAAATTTTGTAAAAAGTTTATACTTAGAAAATTTATCTAAAAACATGATTTTTGAATTTTAAATAATAAAATATTATATAATAATTTTATTTATTTAATAAATTCACTAAAAGACGAAAAATATAAATTTTCTCGAAACTTCTCAAATATGTTTATTATGAGTAAGCATTCTATATTCAATTCTAATATGATTATTTTCATGGTGACCAAGGTTAACGAATAGACCTATCAAGATATATTTATAATTATTAATTATAAATATTTACTTATATTACTTATCTATTCTCGTTAATAGTATAAGTAAGTATTATTGAGTAATGAGATTGATATGATTATTGGGATATGTCGTCAACCATCACACCACTAAATTGTTATGAGTAATGGTACAACGCGTCTAAACACTATGCATCAAACGTGAAGATTGTTTTGAAAATGGATGATTAAATTGGGACATTAACTGGACTAGATCGTGTGCGGGCGTCGTTGCATTTGCTTGTGTGATTAAGATTTGGTTGCTAAAGACTTGCTTGAGGTGAGTTCTCGTAGCCCCATTTTCTACAGTTTTTCCATTGGGGGAAAATGATACTTAAATGTGTTTTGAAATGTTTTGAATTGAACTGTGCGAAATGTGGTTTTGTTTTTAAAGTAAAAGAGGAATAGTTTGGTGATGTGTGATAGCAGGCTTAGAAGTATCCCTTGTGGATTTTCAGGTGAAGTCTTGCTTGTTTATTTTATTTGGCTTTAGTATTTGGAAAATTTGGTTTAAGTTTAGATTTTGGACCCCTATGTGGGCTATTGGTTATTGTAAGAGATTTTGGATTTGATTGTGATTTGGGACATCACTCGAGGTTGTTCGAGGTTGATGGTCTTCGTAACACTTGAAGTTTATGCTTTGTAGTTTTCTCTATATTGTATCTTGTGTTATGATTGATCATTATGTTGCGATCCCGAGTTTCCGCCATCGTCGGGGTGTGACAGCAAGTTCACTCTTCTCAATCATACTCACCAATGTATCCACCTACTCATCCATCTCAACCATAAATCAATCATTCATCCATTCCACCATCACATCCATATCAGTCTCAAATGAATCATCAAACCTCATTTGTTCTACAAATTTCTTATCACTCACCTTAAGCTTCAACACAACCATTAACTGAAGTCCCTCTAATGGACTCAGGTCTTGTTGTTCTAGTGTTCTCTCAAGGAGATGATCCAATTGCTTGTCTCAACAAGGCAATGGCTTTTCTGACAGGTGTAGCTTCTTCAAGGTTCCCTTCAACCAACAATCAACTTAGAACTTCCTCTAATCCAAGAAACCAAGCCACTATTCAAGACGGCAGGGTTACAGTGCAACAAGTTTAGGGGAGGCAAGGACAAAGTTATTCTAGTACTGGTTATAAGAGTAATGCTACGACTTCTGAGGGAAACAATACTAGCGGACAGGCAAGGGTTGTTAAGTGTTATAACTGTCAAGGTGAAGGACATATGGCTAGGCAATGCACTCAGCCTAAGCGACCAAGGAACACTTCATGGTTTAAGGATAAAGTGATGTTGGCTAAAGCACATGAAGCTGGACAAATTTTTAATAAAGAGCAACTCGTATTTCTTGCAGATCCAGGGATTCCAGACGTTCAATCTGTTCAGACAACCATCCCAAACAATGATGCTTTTTAGACTAAGGATCTTGATGCTTATGATTCTGGCTGTGATGATGTCTCGAATGCAAAATTGGTTCTTATGGCCAATATTTCCAACTATGGTTCTGACGTTATCTTAGAGGTACCTCATTCTGACTCCTATCATAATGGATAATCAAAGTGTGCATGCAATGCAGGATTTTAATCAAACACCAGTTGTTGATTTTTTCAATAATGAGACACATAGTGATAGCAATATCATTTCGTATTCTCAATACTTGCACGAAACATAACAGGCAGCTGTTCAAGAAACTAATTTGTATGCATAACAAGATTCTATGATTTTATCTATGATTGAACAAATATCAGAACAGATGATTAATCATGTTAATAATTTGGAAAAGGCTAATAAGGATAAGAATAATGAATCAGTAACCCCTGAGCTTGAGAGATATAAAGAAAATGTCAAAACTTTTGAACAACGTCTTAATGTTGATTTAATCTCTCGTGAAAAAATGATTGATTCTCAAATGGATGATATGATTAAAGAAAAGCTTACACTGAAAGAACAAGTTGACTCACTTAAACAAAATCTTTCGAAACAAATCAAAGAAAAGGAATCTTTATTGCAAACATTCACTATTTTCAAAAATGAATCCAAAGAAAAGGAAAATAAATATATGGAAAATGAAATTGATTTGGAAAAGAAGATAAAGGAACTTGATAATAATGTTTACAAAGTGGGTCAATCTGCTCAAACAGTGCATATGTTAACAAAGCCACAAGTTTTTTTATGATAATGCTCACAAACAAGCTCTAGGTTATCAAAATCCATTTTATCTCAAGAAATCTCAGCCGATTAAACCAACCTTGTATGATGGTAGTGTTATATCTAGTAAACATGTTGCTATGCCTGTGATTGATGATGATGAGAAATTGATTTTAGAAGAAGTAAAGTCGATAAAAAATGCTTGCAAAACAAAAAGATCCAATTTTCAAAGAAAATAAAGTTAATACAACTCCAATTAATTATGTTGAGTTAAATAAATTGTCTAAATATTTTGGTAAATGTTTTGTTCCACAACAAGAATTGTTAGCTAAACAAGCTTTCTGGTTTCATATGTCCAACCCTAATGATCGTGCCGGATTCACACCGTAAATATATATAAATATATAAACAAAATAAAAATATATAAGAAGTGTAAAAACCAAAACAATTCAATGATACCGAGATAGTCTGGTATAAATGTTCCAAGGGTCGTAAATCCCAAACGAGGCTGGAGAATGGTAAATCGATTACGCAGAATCGAAGTTTGGTTTGAAGGAAAGAATTTGGTTTGGGAAGTTGGAAATAAGTCAAATTAGATAATAACGGGACTAAAACGTTTAGAAAAACCTAGGAAATTACGAAATTAAACTAGAAAACGAGACCCCGAAAGCCCTACAAAAGGGGAAAACCTAAATTCTTTAAAATAACCCTACGGAAAATTTTTCACTTCTAACTATCTAAGGCGTCAAAAACGAAGAATGAAAAAGACTAGACCGAAAAAACGGAGTTTGTTTGACCAAAAACGACGTCAAAAAAAAATCACAGTACCCCGGACCCGTTCTTTAGAAGATGGAAAAAATTGTAAAATGACCTACTACCAAATTTTTATATTTTTCCTATAAACT
This sequence comes from Tanacetum coccineum, assembly GCA_026074375.1. NCBI lineage: Eukaryota > Viridiplantae > Streptophyta > Magnoliopsida > Asterales > Asteraceae > Tanacetum > Tanacetum coccineum. The sequence continues at coordinate 15,598 of BQNB010127474.1, forward strand.
AGATGATAAAAGAAAATTTTCTAAAAAAGCAAAATATTTTTTTGATAATTTTTGTATTTTTTATGAATTAAACAAACTTTTAACTAAATTAAATTATAAAAAATAGTAAACGATTACAAAAAATTCTGAAATTTTTTCTAAAAATACTTTACAACTTAACAATCCTATGAAAAATAACAAGCACAACCCAGCTTAACAAATAAGCCCGAGAATAAGCTTATTCAGCTTATAGGCTTATAAGCTCAAAATGTATATAAATACCATGTGCCTTGGGTCTTTAACGAAAAAGACCCAAGGGCGCAGTGGTAAGTATGCTTGAAAGGGAGGGGATGTATCGAGGGGTCCCGGGTTCGAGTCTTGCTCACCCGGGTCCCTTGTCTTCCCTTCTTTTTTTTTTTTTGTAAAGTCCAGGGTAGGAAATGTACAAAATGAAACTAAAGGGTAGGCGGGTAAAGTTTTGGGAATTTACACTACTATGAAAACGACTAACCTTGAACTTTGGAGAAAGTACCAAACAGACCTCGCGACATAGCTTATTTTTAGCTTATTAAAAAAAATGAGTTTTAGCAAAAACTTAAAACTAAAAAGTTATAAAAGAGCTTATTCTCCACAACTTTAATAAAAACACTTTGCACTTTTATCCACAGAATAAGCTACAAAATAAGCATATTTTTGACAGAAGCTAAAAACTAAGATTTGACTAAATCATTTGGACAAATAAGCTAGAAAAGGTAAATAAGCACAAAAGCTAAGTATACTTTCCTAAAAAAAACTACTAGAAAACAAAATTAGCTCATGGAATAAGCTAAATCACTAGGAATGAAATAAGCCATCCCTACACTTAAACTTAGGCTAAAAAACAGTTAGGGGGCTCATTTAAGCTTAAGAATAAGCTAGCAAATGAGCTTCTCAAAAGCTGAAATTCAACAAGCTTATACTAGAGCTTATAAGCTCTTGAAATAAGCCAAGAGTTTGGGCTTTAGAACACAAAAAGTCAAAGAAAAAGGGGCTTAAAATCTCCCCTTTGCACCAGGGGAGATTTAAGCTTAACTTTAGTGGCTTATTTGACAGCTAGTAATAAGCTGTCAAATAAGCTCAAATTGCAAAGTAAACTGAAAACAGCTAAAATACTCTAGCTTATGGACTTGTGCACAAATTTTGGACTTGTAAAAAAACTTTTTACTTGCTTATTTTTGGTGGTGAAAAAGGGACTTTGGGTTGTTAGAAACTGTGACCCAAAGACTTGGTGGTTTTGACTCACCAAAGTCAAAAGACAAGGGTGTTTGACAGCTTGTTTGAACACACTAAAACACACTCTTTTTGAGACCTTAACTCAAAATCCAAGTGCTTAACTAAATAAGCACTTGGTGTTTTCTTAAAACACACTGTTTCAAAAATACTTCATAAAACTTTGTGAAAAACAATTTTCAAACTAACAAACTTGTAAAAACAGCTTAAAACTAACTCAACCCTTAAGCTAAAACTAACCTAATGACACCAACCCATACACAAAAATATTTTGACCCGTTTTAAAGGTTATGCCAAACACCCCTTTATCTAAAAACTGTCAAACCAAAGAGGCATTAAAATCCATTTTTAAGCTAAAACTTAAAAAACCTTTTATCTACTTCTGCTAGTAATAACCTACTTAAACTATTTTAAAACTAAAAAGCCTAGCTTATTAAGAAAAATAAGCTAGTTTCTCAGCTAGCTTATTACCCTATTATGACAGTTTTAAGTTATAGACTAAGATTAAATAAATTTAACCTAATGAAAACTAAAAACAGCTAGATATTAAACCTAAACAAACATGTTTGAAAAGAATAAAAGCAAATAAGCTAGTGTCTAAAGCTAAACATATAAGCTAAATGGAGATTAAGAATTGAGACCTTGGATTTTGTTGTCTCAGCACCAAGGCCACTCTTTCTGAGTGAGTGGCCTAAGAAACCTGTCCTAATGGCCCCTTAGCCTCTAAAGTTGAGCTTAAAAGCTCAATAAGCTTATATGAGCTTATTTCTCCAAATGCTTCCAAAATACACTCACTTGAACTTTTATGAATTGGATTCAAATTAAAATAGTATTAAAAGGGCTTATAACAAGTTTTGAGCTAAATTAGAGCTTATTGGCAAGAATAAGCTCTAATGAGCTTATTAAGAGCTTATTGAGTAAAAACCACTTAAATTTTCATTAAAACTGAAAATTTCAATTGCATAAAAAACACTTTAAACTACAATAAAAACTGAATTAAACTTAGTAAAACTTGCTTAAACTTGGAATGAAAACTGAATATTTGCCACAATGGCTTACAAGGCTATTTATAGCCGAAAACTTAAAACTAGGTCTTCTTTCTTCTTTCTCTTTGTTGTGCTTGTTTGTAGACACACAAACACAGGTGTGTTTGTTGTGTGAGAGGTTTAAAGCTCTAATCTTGGCCCTTCAATCTTTAAGATCAATCCAAGTCGTCGAATTTGGTCTTGGGGGGTGTGTTTTGCAAGTTGGCAACGTTGTGGCTGGGAAAAGGTAGTGGAGGAGGTGGGAATATGATATATCCAAAGGTTGGTGGTGAAGATTCTTGAGGTTAAAATCGGGGTTGGTAAACACCCTGTGAGTGTGTTTTGAGAGGGAAAAAAGAGGCGGGAGAAAAAGGCGTTGTCGGTCTGTTACACAGAGTGTGTGTTGAAAGAATGGCAAGAATAGTCCCATCTAGGTTTTATCTATCTTTACACAATTGGTCCTTGTGGGTTAAATAACTTTTGGGGTCTTGGCAAATCAAGTCCCAAGAGGTTTATATGAACTCTTTGTTGCACTCCATGTTTCCCTTTGTGCTGTACAAGTAGGGGGGTTGCAGTTTTGCCCCCCTAGTTGTTACTTATGAGCAAATAGCAAAATTAACCCCTTCTCTTTTCTTTTCTCTTTTCTTCTTTTTTATATAAGTTTAGGGTTGTTTGGCAATTTCAGCCATAAACTTATATTTCTTGAACTTTGCCCCGGGGTTGACACTTGGTTGATGTGTCTTTGACCAGTGGACTTTTTGTTGTCTTTTTGTCTGGATTGACTTTCCGGCTTGATTTGGCTTTCTCTTTCACAGTCTTTTCCATTCCGAGTCCGGTTTTGTCGTTTTGGCTTTGTTTTTCGTCCTTTTCTTGGTTATCCGTTCCTGCACAATACAATTAGCAAAACAAGCATATATTTGGCATTTTAAGTCCGTTTTTGGTTATTTTAGCTCGTTTTTAAAGGTAAAAGGTATGTGTATTTAAGCACATACCAAAATCCCCCATACTAAGGTATTGCCGTGTCCTCACGCAATGCTATGAAGTAAGCATTTACGAAAACTAAGAATCTCAATCCCCCTCGACTAATAACTTTGAAAAGTAGCAAAGTGTTCGTCAAAGGAAACTAAAGAATCAAAAGCTTCGACAAGTCCCGTTTTCACCATTTTTTATTTGTACACTAACTATCCCTAATATTTTTGGATTTTTCTTTTTCTTTTCTCGACTACCTGTTTGACTTCCTTTATTACATTAACATTGGGATCATAGAATGAGAAACGACCATAGAATAATCTACGGATGTCCTGACGGATAAATTCATCGTCCCCGATTTTTCACTAGATCCAAACCAAGCAATTAAACAAGATCATTTGTCAATATAAGTCTACATGCTAAGCACTCATACTTATGACTTGTGAACTTTTAACTCCCAACATGAATATATGGTTTAAATGTGTGTACTCATTTCAACTCAACCATAGATCAACTTATTTCCATAGTCGTGATTCAAGATGAATCATGACTCAAAGCAACAATCTTATCAGGACCTTGTAACTTGATTTTAAAGAA